>VWZP01006280.1:1214235-1237673 GCA_013396995.1 Dicaeum eximium | reverse complement strand
GGGCCGGGCCTGGGAAAGGGGCCGAGCCCCCTCCCAGGCCGGCCCGAGATCTCACCTCTGTGCTCCCTGCCTGGAAAAGAGGAAGCTCCTCCTTCTTCCTCCTGAATTTCTTCACTTGGGATCTCACTGAGCCGCCCAAAATCTTACCATTTCCGGGTAATCCTCAAACTATGACATAACCACAAGTAAAGGATGATACTGGGACTTAACAGACTCAATTTGTATCTGAACTCCCAAACCTAACCTGAAATACTAATGAGTTTTGGACTTGATTTCAATAGTCTCCCCCTCACACTCTGGCCTCTCCCCTCTGTTTTTGTTGCTTGGGGGTTTTTTAAATTGCATTCCACTTCAGGATCATCCCCGAACATGAAGTACCTGCTTGCACTTAAACACAGAACAAAACAACAGTTTCTGTGACTGCAAGAGCAGGGACATGAGGGAAAGAGGACAAACCCCAGCTTATGGCTGTTACAGGGCAAGGAGGTAAGCCTGTGATACTACATAAACGACTTCAATTTGCTACAGAGGAGATCATATCTAGCAGTCCATGTAGGCTGGTGTCACCAGCCAGCCTGTGTGTCATGTGTCCCTCCTTACTGAGAAATACAGCCATGGACTGACAGCTTCTACTTCTACATGAATGGAAGAATCTTTTCTGTAGCAGGAGATCAAATCAGGTTCACTCTCCTGCTACAAAAACATCCATAGAGCAACACTTCCAATAGAGATCTTTTAGATCAGGCCAGAGATCACCTGATGGATGGTGACATTCTTTATTCTTCACTGTGTTCGCAGAGACTCTTCTGCTGTGTGAACTACTGCAGAACTGATCTTTGGCACAGGACCGCAGACCTAAAATAAAACCTAAAGCACCGGACCACTTTTTTTCTTCAAGAGACCAGAGCACTCTTGCTATGTTTCACTGTCAGAAATCTGCTCTTTCACAACTGAAGACTCCAATAGCATCTCTCTGCCTTGTCTGTTACAGTTCTTTTCCGTCCATGAACCAAGTGCACTGGAAGCTGATCAGCCAAAAAAAAGCACCTTTGACACCTATCACCTAGAAGATTCTCACTCAATGCTAGTTAAATTTATTCCATACACCACTTCTGTTTGGTAAATTAAGAAGAGAAGTTATAAAGGTGGAAATAACCCCAACCTGGACAAGTTCAAAGAGGACAAACCTTTAGCAATGAACCAGAAGACCTTCAAGGCTGCGTGGGGGGGTGGCACACAACTAAACACAAACCATATCCAAACAACCATTTCCCCCAAAACACACAAAGAACCCACTACAGCATTGTGCTCTGAAAATAAAAACCCACAACCCCATGTTTAACACCATGAGGATCAAATAAGCTGAACTGGCACAGGCAAAAAGGAGGAAAGCATAGGAGAGCTTCTGCCACTGAAGTACATGCCAGGATTTGTTAAAGAGAAAACTCAAATGACAAACTGTCTCAAGGTGGGTGTGGAATGCAAAAAACATTTAACTCTCATGCCCAAGAAAAGGAATTTATCAAGCAAGGTAGGCTGGCAGCATTACAATTGGCAGGATGACAGCTTTTGGTCATTCTGACATGTCAAGTTAGAATAAAACACCACACCGGATGTTTCAGTATGAAGTGCCTCAATGATGGAACTATAAGCTCTCTGCCAAAAATAAAATAAAACGATAAATCTATTTTCAGCCTGGGAGCTAGTCTGAGTTTACAGAACAGGTTCACCAGCCAAAAAAACATGGCAAAATGACAAAAAAAAAAAAGGCAGCAGAGCAGGCATTCTTCTACATGATGGGAATCATGGTGGATTAGTGGATTAGATTCCAAACAGGAGGATGCTGTATGCTCAAGCTAATGTGCTATGATGAAAATTAAACCGAAAATACAACTCAGCATGATGAGCATATTTATGAAATGAAAATAAGACAAAATGTTTGCAATAATGCTTCAGTAACTCTAGGGCATCACTTTCTCTGCCCACCTACTAGTATCCAGTATGTTCCTGTAGTTCATTATACAGCAACACTTCACTTGGCAGAAAGAAGAAATAAAGGACATTATGAAAAGGTGCTTTAAAACAGTTTAAGCCAAGCAGAGTTATTAATGAAGCTTTCTGAGCTTGAAGCTCCATTATGATATCACTTTAACTCACATTCCAGGTCAAAATGAAGTCTGCATTAATATTTGTTTAAAGGTCTATACCCCTTTTCTCTCATTTTTAAGACCACCTTAAAAAAAAGTTTTAAAATATGACAGTCTGTTCCATGCAAAGTATTTCATTTCCCTAACTTCTGATACAAAGAAACAAAATCATGGTAACAAGCAAATGAAACAACCAGGAGCAGTGACAAGAAACAAAATGAAACATTTGAATATGTCGACAAATGGAAACTTCCAGAGATTTAGACATTTAATTGATCAAGCCAAACTTGCCAGAATGACTATCCTTCTTTCTCACAGCATGAGAGAGACCATTTCAAGGATGTTTCCATTACACTGCTAAATTCCCATCATACACCACCCTCCCTTCCCCTTGCTCTGTCTAAGTGATCCAGAGGCAGGAGAGAGGCACAGCAGGCAGGTGCTGGCAGGAATCTGAAGCCAGCCACAGTGCCAGGCACATGTTACTGCCCAGGGCAGATGCAGCTCATACTTTGTCGTGACAAGGCTGCTTCTTCACACAGAGCAGCTCAGGAAGAGGAGGGAGAGGTCAGAACAAGACATACTGAGGTGATCCAAAGCTCACTGTTGCCAAAAAGAGATATTTTCTCTCCTCCATCCACGGCACTGATTCGTTCTCACAGCAAACTGAAACTTGCTAAGCCCTCAGTAGAACTTCAAATAACTTGGCAGAAACCAAGAAAATTTGGATTAGGAAGTTGCCTTAGCTCACCATGTGGTCAGACAAAACTAGAATATAGGCAAGGAAAATGACAACTGAGATTAGGAATGTAAATTACACTTTCAGTGGAGTTTCAGAAAATTGTTAGGACAATCCAAAGGCAATATGGTCACCTTCTTTCTTACACACCCAAGTGCTGAGGTAACAAGCTGAAAAATACTGAGTTACCACTTTTGCCTAAATTGTGGAAGGAGGACTAGCATGTTCCTGCCCTTCTTTCTGTGCTCTGTGCTTCCTATGTGCTGCAGGGCAGGCATTGAGGGGTTTTATTTAATTCAGGCTGCTCTTTCTGCCTATCCTGCAGAGCTCCCCCAGCACACTGTGATGACCACTTTTGTCCAGGCCAGAAGAATACTAAGAATACAAACATCCTCATACAGTGTCCTTCATCCAAGTCACTTACCTCCTTCTCCATCGTTCCACCATTACATAAAGTTATTCCATTCTTTCTTTTTTTCCTCTTACTTTGAAGAAAATACTTAAAATTCATGCCCCCAAAACCAAAACCACTGCTTTCCTGCTGGTATGCACTTGCATCATGGAAATCCAAAATTTCTTTTAAACTATATAAAAATTTCTATCTTTGCAATTGAATCCTAGGGCCGATATGTATCTGTACAAACAATCAATATATTCTCCAAACATCTATTACTGTGCTGCTCTGGCAACTCTTGAAGTAAAAGGAAAAAAAAAATCTATGCCCAAGAAAATATGCAACAAGTAAAGTAATAGAAGATATTTGCATGTTAGCATTTACTCTATCCAGTATGCATGGTACTTACTTGGTGCATTCTTCTAAAGACTGTACAAGCATTTGCTGGAAAGAACTTATTTCTTCCAGATTCCCCATTAAGTATGAAGTATTTGTCAAGGTTAACCTGGAGCCAAAGCAAATAAAAATTGTTTAGGTTTGCAGCTATTGACTAGTTGTGCATTAATACCATCTACTGCATTAAAAGAAAATGCTTACTGGTTCTTAGATCAAGGACCAGACTGTTTCACTCCGCAAGCAAACTGAACAAAAGCAATCCCTGCCTCAAGAATCACACAGAGGTAAATTCACACTGACATCGACATTTTGACCATGTTAACCCTCCCCAATACATGAGAGATCTCAGGCTTTATTTAAAACACAGGACAAACTCACATACTTTTCACTGGCTTGCAGTGGTCGCAGGTAGTTTGAAAGCATTGTTTGTAGCTCCTTAGCATATTCATTTTCTGTTTCTAATATATTTTGTAGCACCTACAATAAATGACAGTTTCTAATTGGTACTTTAAGATATATCAATACTAGTTTTAAAGCATACTAAAATTTATTTAGCATGAGAACTTAAATGAAAGTTCCTACTTTAAAAATGCAAATATCAGCAAGAAAACACTGAAAACTATACATCTATGAAATTCACAGGGGAAAAAAAGAAACACTGCACACAAGATGAGCCCTCCTTTAGCCATATACAAAAAAACTGTAAGCTAACAGGATTATCACTATATTTTGTTGCAAAATTTGAATTACACAGAGCTTTCTTCCAAAGCCAGGGGTAATTATTCCCCCTATGTACTTCAGAACAGTCACAGATCATCAGAGTATGGTAAAGCACTGGAAGTTGCAAGAGGAATGAACAGTGTCATTTTCTCAGTCTCAATTACAACACAGTGTTGCTAGTGGAGTGTTCAGATGCACTAAATATCCTGCTAGAACAGCTGAGTATTAACAGATTTACAAAGATCAAGTAATTACCAACTTCACTTACCAATACAATTAGCACTATTACACTATTTTTAAACATGCTGCCTAACCTTACACTGGGAGCACACTACCATAAGAAAATTACAATAGACTTATGCAAAGCCAGGTATTTATAAAATACAGCACACACTTGGGTTTTGGCTGAATATAAATCAAACAAGTAGAATAACCCCAAGTATGTACAGGAAAATATTTTACTGGGCCATTTCTTGGGACCCTGCTTTAGGATATCCTCCAATATAATCATACCAGGTTCTACTGTGCTTTTAGAAGGCAATTTATTTTTTGCCTCCAAGAAGTTATTTAGCAAGAGAATCATCAGAATTAAATGCAGTTTAGTGAGCAGAGCTGAACTTCAAAAACTTACTGCTAGTCACACCACAAACCTCATTTTGTTATATGCCATATTTGTCAAGCCTACAGTAATATCTCATTTCAGCATTTATAGGAATGACTGTAATTGAGTGCATTATTCACTGTTGTAGTCAATACTCTTTCTTAGGAAATAAAAAAGCCATTCATTCCTAAATGCAAACCTGATGAAATAACTTTAAATAGTTCAGTATGTCAATGAAGAATTCACTGTTCCTTTCATTGGTGTCACTGATTCTGCTTATTCCTTGAATGCTTCTATTCATTTGTGGAGAGAGAGAGAAACCATTTTTGAGTCCACTCTTTTGTTGCAAGTCTGAATCCTGAACTGAAGATTAAAATGTCTCCATTCTCTGCTAAACACTGTGACAGAAGAATGTCACAGGGAAAGTTATGGCTACTAACTGGGAAATTACAGCATAAAGTACAGTATGGGCACATAAATTTTAAAAAAAGCTAAGGGGGTTTTTTGACCATTTAGACCAGGGAAATAAAATATCTCTGCCAATCTTAGCACTAACTAATCCCATATTCTCTTTTATATAGATAAAACATAGAAAGCAAATCATTCAAATGGCAATATAAAAGTACTTGGCATCCATGAGGTTCAAAACTAAGGGCAAAACCAGTCTTTTTCAATATGGTTTTTCCCACAAAATTCTCCCTGCCCAAAGTCATTACACTGGCAGGAAAAATTAGTAGGGAAAAGGAGACTGAAAGCCAGGGACAAAACCACAGTGTCCTGATAAAGAACCAAACAGTATTAAAAGACACTGAAAGATAAAAATCAACAAATTTGCTAAAGATCTTGAAAGACTGCACCACTATCCCATTTTTTCAAAGACTACTTCCATTCTGTTCTACAAACAGCTGTCTGAAAAGCTTGAAATAAAACCAGTTTCATGTTGGACGCACTTCATTATTTTCCTTGTGCTGGTTTGGATTTTTCTTTGAGGATTTTCTTTGCCATATGGAAAACATAGGATTAGAGGAAAAAGGCTTAAGGGCAGGGGGAGGTAATAACAAGAAAGCTTAAGAAGTAGAATTAATAACCTGACAATTAGTAAGAAAAGGAAAATTAATACCGCTGTAAATAAAACGATGCTACAAAACCTGTGCAGAGCAGCAGACACACTTACTCATCATTTTATTCTAGTAATTCAAAATGTTACACAATACTTGAGATATACAGTTTCAACACAGTTTCCCCAAAACAATTACATCTATTACCCTTTCTTTTTAAAAAGTGCAGTTTTCACTGCTTAAAGCTTTTTTTTTTTTTTAAACTTTGAATATATTTTTTTAAAGAATAACCTTGCTTACACAGCTCTAAAACATAATTTATGTGATATTCTTGCATTGTTCCAGCTTGACTTACCTACCTCACTGAGAAGCTATGAGGATTAAACTCTTGGACTGTGCTTTGAAGTGACAAGTAGTCATTGCTGCAACTCAGTATTTTGGCACCAGAAATCCCTTACATTCCTCACATCCACATCTCGTCCACATGATCTAATAATCACCTTTCTTCCCTTTCCTGCTTTCTGCGCATTCTGGCTGCTGCAAGACCCCATGAGACCTCGAGGACCTTGTTTCCACAACTCCACCACAACATTTGCACAGACGCGGCCGAGTCCCAAAGGAGCAGCATTGACGGGGCAGCCTTTGCAGTCCGTAACGCTGATGAATGGCAGGCACACACAGCTGAGCTCATGCAGCACCAGCTCTCTCCATCACATGGCATACAAAATCCAAGCATGGTTAACAGTTCTGTCACACAAAACCTCAGCCTTCTCCCTACCACCCAAAAACGGGTTTTAAATTACCTACATGAAGATGATCGCCTTCCAAACTGGCGGGAGAAAAGGCAGAGTTCAGAGATAGACTTGGGCATGATCCTGTCCTACATTCACATTTTATCACAGCAGCATGGCACTTAACCAAAATATCACATGGCTGAGCAAAATCGTGATCAGTATGTAATTTTCCTGGATCATGAGAATCTGCATGATGAACTTCTTAAAACAGGCCCTTGAGAGGGGCAATATAAAGCACTGCACAAGTATACCATATCTTGAGGGGCCTCAAAAACTGACATGAACTTCAGTAGACTACTTGATCCAACTTTAAAAGCGTGGCCTCAAAAGGAGTGTTTATTTTCTACTACTTCTCAAACACTTAAAAGGAAACAAGGTCATTAAAATACTCATAACTGTGGAGAAATTTGCCCATTTCCTCACCTGCTTTTAGAACAGCTACCTAACCTCTAAGCAATTGTAAATCAGGAGAACTGATTTTATTTTGGATACAAAGTTATAAACTCTCAAGGGATCTGAAGCAAAAATAAAACTCAGAGTATGCCTGCTCTGTCTTCAGGGAATAGCATGCAAGAATACACCCACTTCTTCACTAATAGGCTACTAAATTACTTCTACATGGAAAATGCTTCATCACAAGTCTGGTTCACATTGCACACAACTACAGACTTGTGCCATTTTATGGAGGACAAAACCTCAGCATTCTCTACTAACCTGAATTCCTGAGCCAGGCCAAATGTACATATATAACAAATGTAAAGCAACAAAATGTAAAAATCTAAATGTCAACATGTCTAATTTAGGTTTCAGATACAGCAGTACAGTCTTACTTCTCTGAATCAATGGGCATGCTACAGCACAGCCTCTGATTTTCTAAACCAGAAGAATAAAATGATGAGTTAAAAAAAAAAGAAGGGGTATTTGCCACACTGTGGAAAATGTGAAAACAAGGAAATTATCCAATTCATTGCAGACAGACTTAAGACCAGCACTCTAGGGTCAGTGCTTAATTTACAACATAACTGTATCTTATTATCAACTGGTCATTTGCACCCCTACAATGTCATCAACAGTTCTTAAGTAACTAGCAGTCAAAACAGTCAGCATCTCATTACATCAGATTAATTGTACCAAGGAGGTTGCACCTGAGCAGTATGAAAAATAAACTAATCTTAAGAGTAGGTATATGATGGTCACTAGGGTTTGGGGTTTTTTGTTTGTTTTTTAAATAAACTATTTTAAAAGCCAGCCACAGCTGTATTTCTTGAAGTCTAGTAGCTTGAGCCTCCACAATTAGAACAGGTTATCCAGGGAACAATTATAAAAATCACACAAACCAAAGGTGATATTTCAAAATTGTATGGTGCAACTTAGGTGCCTGAAGAAATTCAACATTTACTACTTCTTATTTTCACTTAAATACACTTTCACCTCTCAAATTTGCATCCACACACTACAATAACTTAAAAAGAAAAAACACTATAAAGAGACACAATGAAAAGAAAAAGAAATGAAATCAATCCACTATTTTGTTACTGGATATACCACAGCAAGATCATTTCTTCCTGCAGTTTGAGGGGAGGGTGTGCCTGCACAGGTACTTTCCTTTGTGACCTGCAGTTGTGGGATGCAGTAGCCAAGGAACTGCAGCCTTCTCTGCACCACAGAATTGCAGCTAGAGACAGAGGCAGCAATGGAGCCAGATGGAGGAGCAGGAGGTTGATTCACAGCTTTCAATTAGGAACTATAGACAAAAACACCTCTGTTCTTCCAGGTGCTATTCATGCCACAGCCACACAAGGCAAAATCAGAAAATGATGCTTTATGATCCTTTTTAAAAACCGACATATAAAATGAAAACACATGACAGCTGCTTGGAAGAAAAGGGAAAGAAAGGCTGTGGTTTGGTTTCACACCAGCAGGGAGCAGTGCTTAACAAAAACAGTAAGATTTTTTTTTTTACTTCCCAATGTATCTACTCAATAAATAAATGATTCTCAGCATGGTTACAACATGCTTAAAGACAGAATTGGGTATGTTCCTTACATGCCTCTACTAAAGAGAGGTCTGAGTACTGGGTTAAGAATTCCTGGGGGTGTGCTAAACCTGTATAAGGGAGAGGTTCCTTAAGTTAACAACAGCTGATTCACAAGCATCAATACAAAGGAAGCAAATTGAACATTTTGAAACAATCTCGTATTAAACAAAAAGGACAAAAGTATACTTAGTGAATTTAACACAGCAGAATTTCAGTAAATAATAGAGATTGGGGAACGTTGATGTCACATGTGGGGGATGGAGAAAAAAAGGAAATTAACAACTAGCACAACATGAGCACAATATTAGATAAATGCTGATCATTCACTTACTTTAGACTATAATTTTTGAACCATGTTTAAGAATCCACACATGTGATAGTCTATTAAACTAATAATGATCTTGTTTATATGAAAATCCACCAGTACCCCTATGTCGATTTGGTAGTTTCTGGCAAGACTGCCTTTTTTTTGTGCAGATAAGAGCATTTAGTTAAATGACATTCTACTGTATATAATAGCTCACATGGAAGAAAATACAATCACTCACCACATTGTAATAACTTTTGTTAATTGCAGATGTATCAAAGCCTTTAGGTGGACTCTTCAATGTACCTGATTTGGGGGAGACTGGTTTTTCTGAAATACAAGATATTTTGGGGTCAATGGGGTGCAATTTCACAGCTCAACACTAGAGGTCAAACAAACTGCCTTAAAACATTTATCAAGCTACAGAGAAAATGGTGCTTCACTGAGAAACATACATAATTGTACTTGAAATTACTGGTAAAGAATCAATATGTTCACAATGAATAAACTCTAGCCTCATTGAAGGCAAGATGAAAAATTGCCATTCTTTTTCCTGGAACAAGAAAGTCAGTTAATAAAATTTGCATTTCCAAATCTTTTTTTTTAAACAGTATGTTGTCATAGACTGCAATTTTAAAAAAACAAACAAGCAAAAAAAAATCAGTAACAGGTATTTCCAAACCATATACACACTTTCAAACAAGAGTAGTATTAAGCTTCAATATCAATTTAATGAACTCTGTGAAAGGAAGTGATCAAACAAAAGCTGGACACTCCAGAGGTGAGACATTACACCCAGTAATTCAGTATACTAGTGAAGTGACTTACTTTATGCCCAGAAAATCATCTTTTCAAACAAATTATCTTTTGCTATTAATGAAGTATAGAATAAAAATGCTTATGCGCTTGAGAACAGGGTTCTTCATAAAAATAAATCCTTCCTATAACCCACAGGAATCCATCCCTCAGTATTGCCTGCTCTTCCTAGAAGGACAACATTAATCTGCAAGGTCAAAACAACAGTCCTGAGAGTTACCTAAGTGCTAGCCAGAACAGAGAGGCAGAAAAAACACATTCCTAAAGCCTTCCCTCCCACCACTGCCACTCCTCTAAGACAATCACAGAGGAGTAAACAAGAGGTGAGAGAAAATCAAAAGCAACACGCTGCATACTGTACAAACAGCCAGTAAGATTTACAGCATCTCTTTTTGATCTCTCACACTTGACTGTGCACTCAGCCAACTGAGAATGCTTGTGAGACTATGTTTATCAGGACATTTTGGTGTTTTGGTTTGTCTCTTTTTGTATGTTTTTTAAATCATCAGGCTTGTCTAATATGCAAATGTCATATAAACATTTGAGTAACTTGCATCCAAGCTATAAAATGGCAAATTGTCAACTGAACTGTCCCAAACAAAACCACAGAAACATCACCAAAACATACCTACTGAAGGCTCTACCTTTATTTTAAAAGCAAGCTCCTGTTTCAAACACATTTTAATAAAGATATATGAATAATTTAATTCTAGTTTACCTGATACCTCAGGCTAAGAATAAATTATGCAAGTCTCAAACACCTCTCCAGGAGAAGCCAGCCAGCCAAGCTAAGGGCCAGCTATGGAAAATTCCCATGGACAGCAGAGCTGAGCAGGAAGCACCATCATAAGGAGAACACTGCCTGTGGTACCAGCCTCTCCTGAGCAATTTAGGGCTTCTTCAGGCTCCCAGCTGCAGCCCATGGGTGATGCCATCTCAAGCAAGCTGACTCCAGGTGCACATCACCCTTTCACCTCCAGTACCAGGACAGCCTGGAGGCCAGAGGCTTTAGCTAACAGCCCATGAAGAGCAGATCAGGCCCCATAAGCACACAAATGCAAGTATCTTTAAGGAGATTTGCTCTGTATTGCAGTGGAACTCCCCTCAAAGAAGCTAAACTAAAAATAAAATATAGTCTTAAAACTGCCAAACATGAGCAAAAAAAAAAAAAAATTCTCCTTACCACATTCAAGGATGACAGTAAAACCCTTTTGGATAATATCCCCTGCCTACCCACCCCATGTCAGATCTAAGCTGACACACAGCACAAAAACTATTAGAGCTAGCAGTTATCCAGCTGGGAACACTGATGCTCTCAGCCACCAGCCCTGCAATACACACATGCTCTGCTATACAGCCAAGTAATTCCAAATGACAGGACTCCTCCCACCCCCCTAGAACGAAGCTGTAAACTCAAACAGATTTGCCATCAACCACAGTGTGAAAAAACCTAAAATCCTGTCTTATGTATGGCTACTCATTTATATATTTATCTATAATGCTACTCTATACAGGACAATTAAAATTATTTTCTTTGTACTGAATGATGAAAATGATGTCATTCTCACAAAATCAGCAATTTGCTATCATTCTCCATGGAAGCTCTTGGACTTCTACAATTTATAGTGACTTTCAGGTTCACTAAATACCTAAAGGTTTATTAATCATGCACCAAAGTATGCAAGGAGAAACCAGAGTTATTTAAGGATAAAAGTAAATACTTGACAATGAATTTATCATAATACATGTCTTGAAATCATAATAGATGTCATTGAAAGGAGGAACAGGAGTTATATAAGGATAAATGTAAATACTTGTCACTGAATTTATCATAATACAGATGTCTTGAAAGGAGGAACAAGAGTTATATAAGGATAAATGTAAATACTTGTCACTGAATTTATCATAATACAGATGGCTGACCATTGCTAAGCTGGCTGATCACGGAATTCTGGTTCTTTGTTATCCTAAAGGGTGCAAAAATACCCCTCTTCTCTTAAGCTGCTGAAGAAAGAGGGAGATTTTTTGCTGAAATACATAGTCATTTATATTGCCAGCTGTTCAGCTGATTCAGTTATCCATCAGAGACACTCACATGTCCAAATTCAGATTTAAAGACAGGACAGAAAAAAATAATCACACATTCATATCATTTTGCCTGAACAGTCATAACCAACATTTAGCTTTTTAAATGTAAAGGCCATTTCTATTGCAGAAACACAGAATCAGACACAGCAAATTAGTCCAGCTGTCTATCATGTCTGGTATTCTGCCTCCAAGCAGTGCCTTGCTTCATAAGGAGGAATAAGAAACAGTCTTGTTGCAATTAGCTTATTGCACAATGCATTACAGAGAAGAAAATCCTGATCTTGCACATAAGAAATCACTTTGTTTTTTATGCTAAGTGTCATTTATTATCCTTGGTAATAGAACATTAGAGTATTTTGCAAACAGAGCATATTTCATTAAACATTTCAAGGAGGTACCACCCCCATTCAGCACACTACGTCTTTATAAAAAGTCCATAGGTTTTTGAAACATCAGCAAAACCCTGGCACCTTGCCCAGTCCACTGAGGCTCTATTTCTCAAAGCCCTGGAAGAGAGTGACCTGAGCCAGACACCAGCTTTTCCCACACTGAAGATTTTTCCATCTCCCCACTTTTCTCCCAGCCACAATGTGTATCCCTCCTATTAACACTGAAAGCACAATGAAAATGGCTCAGTGTATGACCAAATCCAAAGCTGGCAGGCATCTGCTCAACTAGGGGAAGAGATGGTATCCTGCTGGTGACTGAAACCAAGAGCTAAGTTACCACTGTCCATCTCTCTTGTGATCAAAGCATGGCATTCAACTGCCCTCAGACACACTTGATAATGCATTGTCCAATGGCTAGTGATAAACCAGATGGACTTCACTTAACAGATCATCTTTGGGTGGAGAATGAGGGTAGCACAGGCTTTTTAACATTATTCTTCCAGCAAATAATTATCCTCAGTGGAATCAACTGCTTTTATAACCTTTACCTAAGTATAAGATGCCAGAAACTCCCTAAAGTTATCTTATTCTTTATAATATCTATTTATTGGCTGTAAAATGACAATTTACCCAATCTTCCCCAATACTTTGTGTCTTTTAACTTACATGCCTTCCAATTACTTGACATTCCCACATTCTCTGTCTTCTGTCATGTCTTCAGTTTATGCCATATTCATTTTCACATAACACTCTACTTCTTGCTACTCCACAGAGTATTTATTCCCTTCAGAATATACTTTATTGAAGCACTTTGACCCTACTGCTACAAGAACACCCCTGTTTCTGTGATTACTGCACCGTGGTGTATAATCTAGATAAAAAGATCCAATTTGGGTTATTTCATCCCACATTAGGGGAGGAAAGATGCGCCAACAAGAACACCCAAAGCTATGTGGTCCCTATCAGTGAAGTGCTACAAGCAAGCTCCATCTTCCTACACTAATCAGGCACTGCTGCAGTGCTCCACTCTGCAACATGGACAGTACCAGCACTTCTGCCCCAAGAGTATTCCCAGACTCTATTTTATTGATGTCTGTAGAGTTACACTTGACAAGAGAAAACTATACTCCTCTGAATGTACTCTCTGAATGAGAGAGAAAAACCAACATTCTTCATGGGGTTTTAGTTATTTTTTCCTTTCCAAAGCCAAAAGTGTAATTCCTCCTTCCCTCACACACCACAGGATGGAAGCAGCTGACACTCTACTCCTCCACTATATGCTGACCTTTTCCCCACACTGATTTTGGTTTTTTTAACATCCAACCAAAAGAAACACTATCAGTGTAATTTGCACTAGGCCTGATACTAACAACTGTCAAGAAAGCATAACAGAGGCTAGGGCAGTAACAACACATTAATTTCTGCAAAGAATTAGAATAAAGTTTGTGACACATCAAATGTAGTTTTTACAAAGCTGTATTCCCTTCTGTGTAATCTCATGCCATTTAAAGGATTATGCTTGGATAAAACTCAGTAACAGACCATGTGATTTTTTTAAAAATCTGATTAACATCTGACAGTAGCTAAGCAAGTGCATCCCATTCTGGCTAAGCACTCTTCTTTCCATTGCAAGGGAACCCTCAGAACGAGGTCTCCAAATCTCTCTAAGTACTGTGTGAGACAGAAGCAGCACTGTACGAGACAAGACTCCACCTACACCTTCACCCCTTCCTGTTCCATTTTATGTAAGCAAAAACAACCTCAATAAGGCCACACTGTCAAGTATCTTAACAAGTTTACACATTATTTTCTACCCTCTGTCACATGTAACAGCGAAGAAGGATAAAAACAAAATCCTTTAATTTCAAAGTATTTCCTGACTAGTGATCAAAGAACATTTAAAAATGTAAGATATTACAGGGTTTGAAAATGGAAATGAAAACACAGGCACAGGGGGGAGAGAGAGAAAAATGGACAATTTTTTTTGAAGCTCACAGTACAGGCACTTACCTGAATAGAAAATAGTACTTTTTTTTAAAACAAATTTGATCAGAACTATCTCAACTTCACAAAAATCCTCTTTTTCCCTTTGGGTCAGGGAGGGGGACAGAATAAATACACACTCAAAAGCAAAACAAAAACAGTTTTCCATCTCAACCAAATTTGTTTTCCCCCAAAACAGTCATTGTCCAGCCTAAGAAAACGAAATACTGTACTTTGCTGATTAATCTCAATATGTGTCCTACAACCATTTGTAGACTCAACCATTGTCACCTCATACATGTATTAGCATTGTGTGCACACTAATCACTCAGGCATAGCTAAACAAACAAGTTATAACCAGGGCACAACCACTGTGAGGTATCTTATGTGATATGCTCTGCTGGTGTAATTCATATAATGCAGCTTACTCTTCTTCTCAACTCTTTAAGAAATCAATGCGAGTAAAGGCAGTTTCATTGCCATACATCTCTTTCTTCCCTTCCTTGAATATATAACTTCAGAGCCACCATAAACAATGAGATAAGATTACATTATATAAGATTATCTATTACATGATATAAGATTACATTATCAATAGGTTTTTTACACTAGAGGACTTTAGAATAAAAATCCATTTATCCAAACATCTAATGCCTACGAAGTTTGTGAGAATTAAAACGAAAACACACATGCATAAATAACTTCACTTC
Organism: Dicaeum eximium; assembly: GCA_013396995.1. NCBI lineage: Eukaryota > Metazoa > Chordata > Aves > Passeriformes > Dicaeidae > Dicaeum > Dicaeum eximium. The sequence goes on along the minus strand of VWZP01006280.1, from coordinate 1,222,493 downwards.
TTTCACTCAATTTGCAGAAGTCAGGTTACAGCAGACTGAGGGGATTTAATTTAGTGAAACCCAGGGGCTTATTTAGTCATGTCCTGGGAGCTCTCCATATAATGCATCATCCTATACAGAATTTTAAACTACAATTTACAGTATTTTCAGCTAGATTTCAGAGAAGAAGCGTAGAGTCATACTGTCAATATCAGAACATTTTACAGAGTATTCTGAAAATAGATGAGATGTCCAGGATGAACACTTTTTTCATACAGACCTTAATCAAGAGCATGTATTTCAACAATCCTATCTGGATCTCGTTTTTTAAATCAATCTATTGGAACACTGACAGAAAACACATTTCCAATTTGACCTAGCAAGATTGCAAGTTCTCCTAACTACTTTTAAAATACGTAAGGCAAAAAAGAGCACATTTATATTTCAACTTCATGCTTAAGGCATAAAGGCACTTAAAATACTTCTGAATTAGGAAAAACCTGAAGTGAGGTATATATAGTAAGTAGGAAGTCAAGAAAAATGGACAGTGTAAGATTATCAACCCAAGAAATGCCAACTCTCCTAATGAGGATGGACTAAGAAGAGGAGGGTCACAGGAAGGCAACAGAAATTACATATAACCTAGATGAAGCTCCTCATGAACACCCACCTATTCAAATAACTTCAGAGCTTTGCAACAAACAGCACTACATCCTTGTTTCAACAAGGACAGCAGAACAAAGAAAGTCCAGCAGCAGGACACAGTGACAATGTATTTGGATACAAAAGGGAGGAGAATTCCAGAAAAGCCCTCTCTCTAGGATCTTCAACAATACTCATAAAGCAAAACTCAGTTGAGAATAGAAATAATCATAACAGGTTTCATGAAAACAACCTATTAAAAAAAAAAACAGCGCAGCAAAATTACAACAATGGACTTCAAGCAAGAAGAATTGAGTAAACTTAAAAATATGGGCAAAAAAAGAAGTCCCACTAGTAACAACATAAGCAGAAAAGGCTCACAAGAATGAAAATTCCTTTAAAAATTAGTCATGTCAGGCATGTCAGAGAAAGAACAGAAAAAGTGGGTGCAAACTGACATGAAGCAAATATCACAAATATATACACTGACAACAAACACACAAAAAGAGGCAAAAGTAAGCAGAAGAAGTCAGGTTACCATTTAAAATCTAACTAACATGGTCATGAGGGTATCAGCAACAAAGCATTCCACAGCATGCATACATACATACATGAAGGGGTAAAGCTAATCTGCAACTCCACAGTTACTAACACACTAAGAAGCTCCTGGTATGTCATGCTTCCTTCTACCACCCCCCACTCTCCTCATAAAAAAGTCAACTTCAGACAACTCAAACATATACCTACAAATGCATAAAAAGCAGGTTAAAATCACTATTTTGATGAATTACACAGTACCTGTTGTGCTGATTTGATAGTAAGAGAACTAGCTATATCCATATCTGAAAGCAGAGAGGACAAGTGAAGTTCCATTAAGTACTGGAAAAAGCCAAACACAGTAATTTTAAAATTGAGGAGGAAAGCAGAGAAAGCTAGTGAGCTACAGCTCAGTCATTTCAACTTTGTAATACTCAATGAACTAAGCTTCCTAAGAAGAGAAAAGCATGGGCACAAACAGAAGAAATTTCCATAGAAGAAACTGAACATATGAGACAGCAGTCCAAGAATGCAAGAAGTCTTGCAGAAGCCAGAAGGGATAAACTGTTGTGGCAGAGAGAACACACCTATGAAGTGGAGGAAAAAGGACTTGGGAGAAAATTCTTCGGAGGGCAAGAAGTGAAAGTAAAAACCAAGTCAGCCCCTGGGATCAGAGAGGGTTGCAAGGAGGCACAAGTACCAGACTGCACTTGGTACTAACCTTGGCACTACAGCTTGTCTCTTCCTACTTTAGAGTTACTTCACCCAAGTGCAGTATTCTTAATAAAACAAGAACCACTTAATTCTAGTTACTGGCAGCTTCTGGTTCTTGCATGTTCACTGTTAAATCATTTCTATTCCGGGACTTAATTGCCTACCCAGGTTCCAGGAGTTGGAAGTGGTCAAAACAGATGAAATCCAAACAAAATCTCTGCAGCAATGATTTAACTTAATAACAATGAGACAAGAGGGTCATCATGGCTGATGCTACAACACTACAAACCAAAATCAGGCTTTAGGAATTATTTCTCAGGATAATCTGCATCTGAGAGATCTCTAAAGAACAAGAAGGCCAAGTCTTACACTGTGACTATGTCTGAGAGAAGCTGGTTGAAAAGGACAGCGAAGCTGCAGATCTAAGACTAGCATTTTGCAGCAACAGACTGGAGATATTAAATCAAGGAAGAAAATAAGAGGATGCAAGCGAAGGAGAAAAGATAGGTTTAAAATGGACTTTTGCTCCCACAACCTGACTGCAATCAGGCATCTGAATAGCTGCCTCATAATGGGGAGATGAAAAAAAAAAAAGAGCCATGCCAAAGACTTTAGTATGGCCCCAAAAGATGTGTTTTCACTGGAGCTGTAATAAAGAAAACAGTGGTAAAGCCTTCCAGAGACCCCAGGTAATTTTATCCTACCAGGCTTATCCCTAATCTCTGAAAATAAACCAAGACAAGGAAAGACATAGGGTAAAAAAAGGAAATAAAGGAGACAGAGAAATTATGTCACCCACAGCAATGCCCTAGTGGATTAAAAAGCAATGTTACTTCTGATATTCAGATGACATTTACAGAAGGCACTTTGACTGAATAAAGTTCAAAATAAAACTTCAGCGGAAGGATGAAGCCTGTATGAAGAAAAGCTGAAGGCACATGAACAAGAAATAAATCACAAATACATTATCTTTCAAAAGTAGATTTTGATAGAATTTGGTTTCTTTCCTCCAGTTGTTTACTTCTAAGTAATGAGACGTATTGAGTAAACTTTTGTTTGGTTTGGGGGGTTTTTCTTGTTCATTTTGTTGTTTTTGGTAGGAAATCTCTCACTATTTAAACCCAAAGCACCAATTCAAAGTCTGTCAGCATCTGAGTCAAAATCCCATATTCTAGGAATTCAGACCAAGGAAGTGAGAGCAGCCCACATGTGACAGACAAGCAAACAGAATGGGGAGTTTTCTGCACACTTACTGCTAATTCAGAAGCCACTCTATACAGTGAACTGGGGTGGGGAAGTGCAAGTTCCTAAACATTAATCATTGCTGTGAATGACATTCAGTAAATAAAATCAAGCTTAAACAAAAAGCATTAGAAGTTCTAATCAATCAACCAACCATCAACCTCTACTCAAAGCAACAATTTCTGCAAATACGCTCTCCCCTTCAAAACTCACCATTTGATTTAATTTCTCGTACATAGTTACTTGGAAACCACCCTGTTTTTCCATTTAAAGTTCCTTCCCACCAGCCTCCTTCTTCCACTCTTGTAACATGAATAATGTCGCCTTTTGAAAAAGAAAGTTCATCTTCATTTGTCTGTTGAAAATTAAATTTGGCTCTCACCACCAACTGATGGTTGCCGTTATCTGTCATGTCCTAGTAAGAGAAAACAGAGAATAAAATGATCATTAGAGACTTAAACAATATTTCCATGAGCAAAACAGAAATGTCCATAAAATAGAAATAGCCTTTCCTCCACACACAACAGTCCCCACACATTTTTACTCAGAAGTCCTTATAAGGAGCAATCTGGCATTTCCAGTATTTCTGCCCTTTTAATCTACAGATTTTTATCAGCCATGCAAGTATGTATTCTACTTATTAGAGCCCCTTCAAATCAGAAGGGGTTGAGAGAGCTAAAATGAGAATAATTATTGCTCTTACAAAAGAATAAAGAAAACATACATTTTCTATAACTAGCATAAATTGAAACTGCCTTTGACAACTACAAAGAAACAAAGCCTTTACATTAGAGAGTTTTTTCCTAAAATTCTCAGTGCTGCAAGGAGGGAGAAACTGAGTTGGGTTTAGTTTAATTTTGGATATATCAAGAGTTTGTAGCTGAAAGCCTTTTCTTTTTCTTTTTTCCTGAAACAGATCAGGTTGGTGGCTTCCACAGCTGAAGTCTCCATGGCCTGCCAGTGAAGGAGTGCTCTTTCACAAAACCTATGAAAGAGTTATGCAACATACCTTGAATAAGTACTCCCAAATAATTTCTCTCAAGGCTAGAAAAGCTGGAAGCCTGTGGCAGTCAGACTTGCAGCTGTCCATATACACTATGTATGCATGCTCATCCCCTACCATGGATTATCACTCTGTCCTAACATCTGAGTGTTCTTAGCAGTAACTAGTAAGTCTTCCAAATGAATGATTTTCAAAGTCAACATTTTGTCCTTGGATGTCAGTTTTGGGTATCTGCACCATTCAAGCATTTCATCAGAGTTTAGGCAAACCTTTATGCTAAAACAGTGCAATATTTGGACAACTTAAAAATATTGCACTGCAACTGAGAGAATAGCATTACAAATCATGTCTGTCTCTATCATAACTAAGGATCAACACCTGTACAGCTAAAAAAGTAGCTTAGTGAGAAAATCACTGTGTAAGCAGTACTAGTCAGCTATCCAGATAGAAGAATTTCACCTGTATGTTGCCTATATAGTTGAGGGGATGAAAAGACTGCATGTTGTCACTAGAATCTTATATGTCAGCTTAATTCATAACCCCAGCATTCATGTTATTGTATCACAACTCAATATGATTTTCATCAGAGTTAGCAGCTGAGAAACTAAAGGAAAATGAGGGCAAACACAACTTTGAAAACATGCAGCAAGTCCCAAGATAGCCTAAGTCCCAGCGTCTGACAATTAGATTGGCACATTTTCAAACAAGTGCCTCTGCCTTAGTCCTCTGCTTGTACATTATGTGCTTTTATCCTCTCTGCTCAACAAGAGAAAATGTTTTAGTTTAGTAAACGGTAAAAAGCCACTGTGCAATGTTTCTGCTTATTTTGTGAGATCAACTACAAACCCTATGCTCTGCCAGTATGGCTTTCCAGCAGAGGAAATGAGTATAAACTTGGTGAGAATGGTTCCAAAAAGATCATCTGCACCAACAAAACCAAACTAGCAATCTCCTGGGTTTGGCCAACAGCTCTTTTTCCATCCTTCTTGCACTTCTCTGCTCTAATTCTGCACACAGCAACTCAGATCACCAAAGTGATAGAAACTGATTACTTCAGTGATCCCGCTAACAGCTAGCCCCACCAACTGCTGCATCTGCAAAACCGAGTGGGCTGTGAACAGCAGAATGGGAGTTTGAATTAGTGGCCTAAGGCAAAAACTTGCACAGGCTCTGCTACCAGAGAAAACACAATACACCACACCTAAGAAAGCCACGGATAAAACAGCTTTCATTAGGGATCTGAACCCTCCTTGCAAACTCTTCAGTGACTAAAAATACGTTTTATCACAATTTCCATGAGGTATGCAACCCTGATTTCAGCTATACTATAAAATAATGGCCCATATGACTCAGTTACCAAAGGCATGTTGAAGGATGAACCTTGAAATAAAACAGAAAACAGGAAGAACCACCACTACTGACAACATTAGAAGTATCACCTTCACAGAGTTTTGAATAACCTTCAATCATCACCCCTAAACTCAGAGAAAAAAAAGAGATTTTTGCCTTTGGAAAAGGAAATCCTTACACTGAAAAGAAAAACAAATCCAGGAATGTCTATGCAGACAACATGGAGCACTAAAGGAGAACAAAATCGTTTGAAGTTCACAAAAAGCCACATATATTTTGAAACATCATATGAAAAGCTGCAAAAACAAACTCACAGGCTAAAAATACATAACTGAAAGAGAGGAAACAGTTACTTTGCTACAATATAATTTACTTACAAAACTCATTTTAAAAAAGGAAAAGGGTAAAAAAAAAAATATCACACCACAGCACGTTTCATTCTTCCAGAACTTACCAAACTCCGATACTGTCCCTGAAAGAGTTTTGAAGTTCTACTGTGTGAAGACTGGGATCCCAAAGAATCAAAGGATTTTATCCGATGAGATGAGGGACGTGCACATACAGAGTCACTGCCCAGCCCTATGTCTGTAGGAGGGTGAGAAAAAAAGTAAATATTAGAATTTTAAAAATCTGCATCTATAACTTCTGCCTACTTCTGTAAAATTCACATGCTTAAAGCAGATCTGATGTATCTGCAATTACTCAGTAATTCCAGACTCAAAAAATGATAGCAATACACAATCTAAAATCCTGAGACAACAATTTCTTCCCCACACAGACAAGAAAACAATTTGGCCTGTTTAGAGAGAGGAGGGTTAGGGTTGTATTTCTCTATTCCTACTCACTACCAGTCTATTTAAAGGTAATTAACAAGCATCATTTTAGCTAGTAGCCAAGAATTCTGAATGCATAAAACTTGCTTGAAGTGAAGCCAGCCACATCTGTTTCTTAGCTCTTCCCACAGCCCCCCATCTCCTTCTCAATTAAAACATTCCTTCCACTGTCTTTTTTCCTACATGCCTTTGCCTCATCCCAGGATTTTTTGCCAACTAAGCTAGTTTTTCTTCTTTGGAGAGAGGACTAGGAATAGAAGAAAGGAAAATGCTGCTTCTCAAGTAAACAACACTCTCAAAACACTTCCCCTCCTCCATTTGTCTCTCCTCTGAGAAGCACACCCATGTGATACGTTCACCTGAAGGGTTGTGTGCCATCAGGGGCCGCTGGGATCCCTTGTGGGCTAGGGGGCACCAAGGGAGCAGCAGGACAGGGCTCATCCCACCATCCCAGCCAGGAGTGGTGCAGCTGGAGGCACCAGGGCAGCCCCAGCCTTGGACACTGTGCTGGCACCTCCCTGGGATGGGAAGTTGCCAGCCAACAAGAGGAGGTGTGTCCTGTGGTTTAGTGAGCCACAGCCAGCCAGGGGCTGCACCAAAAGCAGCTTCCAAGAGCCAGGTCCAGTGCTGGTGCAGCCTCCCTCCTTGATCCCACCACTCCAGAGATTGATACTTCACAGAAGTCCTTCATCAGTAATCATGCCCATTACTCACATTCCTCCTATTGTAGGAAGGCCTATCTCAGAAGAACCTGTGTATGCCTGAAATTCTTGCAGACCCACATGGGGATCTGAGAGCCAATTTTCCAATACTAGAGCAGAGAGATAGAGTCTAGAACACCTGCTAAACAATTACCCAATTAATGAAAAATGTTTGGAAGAATAAGAAGGTTTATGCTTGCTCCTAGGAAGGAGACAACACCACAGTTTGCATGTGGTTCTGATTTTTGGTTTCCATACCACCACCACATGCCCCCACCATGAAAGGGATCAGCCCAGGTCCCTTGTAACCAGCTGCAGTTGAAGCTCTTTGACGTAGGCATTAATCCATAGACATCTGGACAAAACAGCCACACTTTCTTCACTTTAATGACAGCAGAGGCAGCAATGGACAGTGTACAACAGTATTAAAGATGTACTGCATTGGTTTGCATTTCCACTTCCACTTGAGATGAGAGGCAGTATCTCCAACTGGTCTTAAACAGCTTCAAAGAAGTCAATGGTGTTATTCCATGCCCCATCATTAAAACTAAGCTTTGACTGCAAAACTTAATTTTAAGGGGCACTTTCTAATGCAAGGAAGAAAATAAGCCACCAAGACCACAAAATCTCTCATGAAACAGACCAGAGATTATAAATGTGACAAGATACTTATCTCATTAGTATTAAACGAAGTAACACTTATGCATCACTGACTTTTCTATCACCTTCCTTTTCTTCCTCACACAAAAACTGACACATCTGGTTCAATTTTAGACTCTCTCAGACTCTGACCTGACAACCAGTACTGAAACTTGCTGCTGATAGTAGAAAAGGACGAAACCAAAAGGGCCAGTGTTAACATTTCTTGACTGTCCCAGGGTCCAGCTGGCATAATTTAGCACAGCCTCACCCTACAATGATGGGTGGACACTTCACTTCATCATGAGTACAACACAGGTATAAATATCCACTTATGCAAAGTGAAAGTAGCACAAGACAGAGCAGTCTACTTACCTGCAGTCACCTTATTTAAAGCCACAAGAGAGCTAAGAACTTTGCTGAAATTCTGTCCCTGATACAGGTCATTTGCATCAAAAGTCTGAAAAATAACCAAAAAACACATAGTTAAGTCATAGAAACAAGCCTTTAAGCTTGTACATACAAACCACAACTGTAGAAGCTATTGCATTATCAAAGTATCAGTCTTTTAGTGGCTGTTATGACCCCGTAAACTCGGGGTGGGGGGGGGGGGGGGTT
>VWZP01006280.1:1169046-1214229 GCA_013396995.1 Dicaeum eximium | reverse complement strand
GGCGTCGGCGGGGGGGGGGGGGGGGGGGGGGGGGGGGGTTCTCCTTGGAACAAATAAAAAACCCCAACAAATTATGACACTTTAATGGAAAGATAATATAGCAATAGCTGCATTTGAAAAAAAAACTGAAGAACAGAGAAAGTAAAAATATCAAGTATTATTTAAGATACAAGAATGTTAAATAAAACAAGTATCAGAAGAAGAAGTTTTCCTAAGATATTTTGGCCAAAAGAAAGTTATGGGGTACCATTACTCTTCGAATACTCTTTTTCTGTAGCAGTGCACAGGCATTGTACCAGGTTTTCCATAATGTACTTTGAAAATAACTACAAATACTTTAAGAAGTACTACAACCTACATGCTATCTCTTTACAAGACAGAGGAAAGCAGCATTCCTGAACATTAATAAATTTCAAAAAGAATTAAATTGGTGGACAAGTTAGATCAAGGATGAGGTTTGGAAAGAGGACAGATAAAAGCAGAGGTTTATTTTCTTTTTTTTTTTAACTGTGGTAAGGCAATCCAAACTTTGAATTATCTTGCAAAAAACACTTCAGCAACTTTCAAGCACTGGGTGATGACATTAAACATCTGGATTTTTTGGGGAAAAGAGGACATTTTTTAAAAAAGGAAAAAAACCCCACAAACCCATATTTGCCTGAGGTAATGGAAACTCATCCAAAGCCTCATGAAAATAGCTCTTGCAATAGATTCTGCATAGGTTGAAAGGACTCACAGCACTCCTTTGTGCGAGACAAGAAAGCTGACAATAAAAGACAGCTGCTGCAGTTCTTCCAATTCATTTAAGAAATGGAAAGAGATTTAGTGTTCTGCAACGTAGCAGTTTTTATCTAAAAAGTCAACAAAAACCTGTTCACTTTTCTGACAACAGACCCATCCCACAGACACTATCAGAAAGTCCTTACCCCAGAAAACAGCCTTCATAGACAGGAGAGGAAAAACTCATAATCCCAGGGGAGAAGCGAGAAAGGAACAAAGAAAGGCTAGTTTAACCCAAGAGAAGCAAAAATGTTAACAAAAGCTATGAAAGTAACCACAGAAGGGGCTGCCAGACCAGTTCTGACTGGTGATGCAATATCACAGGAGAAGTAGAACAGATTTAGGAAACATTTAATGACCGTGTTAGCCAGTAAAAAAAAAAAGCTCCCAAAGCATCCACAGTATTTGAGGTACCTGCATACATTCACATGCTCATTTCTCCCCCCTCAGCCTGAGGATCATCTCTGGTCCCACAAAGCAGCAGTTCTAGCTGGGCTGTACAGGTGCCAACATCCCTCAAACTTGAGTAGCATTTACACAGCTCAGAATAGCAATGCCACACCACACACAGCATCAAGCAGTCAGAACAGTATACTCCAAGCAGTTATTGCTCACATACATTAAGTCAAATAACTATTTCAACAAGTTTCACTGGACCACAGATAATTTTAAAATACTTCTCTTGGTTATTTGAAGATGTATGGAGTAAGGAGAGGCACCAGGGAATTGCCTAGATATTTATTTTGTAAGGCTTTTCCTCAAACACAAGGATTATTAAAAGACTACGTACACAAAAAAGGCATTAAGGAAATAATATGATTTAACAAAAAGTCATAATAGATTTTTATTAACAGCATAATTTATAAAGTCAAAACCAGGCTGGAGATGAGCTTAACCACTGCTCAAACTGGGGAAAACATTAAGCTGCTATCGAACAAGAAAGTATTAAGAGTGTGAAATTTCCATTGTTACTACACGCTTACTGTGGTAGTTTTTTTAAAAAGTAAGCTTGAAGTGTGAACAGAATCACAAAAGCCTAGCCCTGATCCTAAAAAAATTAAATACGCAAGACAGGTACTCATGCAGGAACCAGAACTGGATCAGAAAGAGACAACAAGGGAAAAAGAGAATTACTAAGAAATGGAACATTTTTCAAAAAGGTTAAAAATTACAGCTTAAAGTTACAAAAACTGAAAAACAACCCAACCCTAAATCCATTTTAAGCTCACCTTCATTGTGGATTCTGATAGAGCCAAGAGCTCTCCAAAGTCAGGCTAACTTGAGAACAAAAGGTTGAAAGGAAGCCGCGTTTCCTGCTAGGCTCAGACTATAGGGGATACCAAGAACAATTTGATTGGACCATCCCAACACGTACAGTGCCATAAAAAACCTGTATCCAGGACATGCATCCAGTCTGCTCCACAGGAAACAGCACAATGGGAGGATGCAAGAAACATTTGCTTCCTTGTGATCTTACATGAAGAAATTCTGACAGGAAGCCACCCTCAGCACTCATGGCCAGTGTGTTCAGCAGCAGCCTACAGTAAAGGGGGAGGGGGACATGACACCCTCCAGAGGGATCTTCTTCTAACATAGCAAATGTTTGAGAAATAACTAACCTAGAGAGGTAAAAGGCGAGGGAAATAAGATAAGTGTTCTAAAGTTTTAAGGCTAATTCTTGTTTATAAAACCTTATCTAAAAAAAAAAAAACCTAACAAACCAAACCAAAAAACAAAGAAATACACAACCCACCACAAAAAAACCCCAAAAAACACTAAAAGACCCCACCAAAACAAAACAAAAAAACAACCAAACTTGTACAAACTTCTCATTCAGTGACACTGGATGACAAACCACTCCCCTCCACCATACAGCACTCCCAATTATTCAATTGCAAAAATCAAAGCTGGATGTTGAGATCCAAATAACAAGCAAAACTATTTTTATAACACAATATATTACCAAATAATCTCTGCATGCTAAATTACCATCTATAATACTGGTATAATCCACTTTTCTAATCACAGCAGAAGCACAACATTAATTCAAAGCTGCACATCCTTACAGCTCTGTAAACCTAAAAACACAAACACTTAGAAAGGTATTACTTTGCAAATATTAAGATTTGTCTTTTGAATAGTATGCAACAGGTATATACAGACATTAAACAAAGCTTTATGGAAAAATATTTCTAATATGTCCTCAGCTTCCAGGCAGACAAAATTTCTAACTCTGTAGACACTCTATCAATGACAAAACTCACCCTCATGTTCATTCAATCCTTACTTTTCACCAAGAGTCAGATTAAACATTAGTAGGAATACAAGAGTAAAACCATCATAAACCAGATCAGATGAGGACCAAGCCAAGCCAAATCTTTTGAACAAACTATTTAACTATACCTTTGTTTTTAAATACCACAGAACTGCCCACAGGCACATATGCCTTACATAAGCATTAAGATGAGAGGAGGAGAATGGGTGATGCTCAGAGTGATGGTGTTTCCCTTCCCAAGCCACCACTAGGAGTGATGCAGCCTGGCTTTCCTGGAGATAGCTCAACACCCATCTGCCTGCTCATGGCAAGCAATGGATTCATTCCTTGCTCTGCTTTGCTGGCATGGCCAGCTTCAGCTGTACCCATCACACTGCCTTTATCTCAGCTGAGAGTTTTCTCTCACTCTTACCCCTCTGAATCTGTCCCCATCCCAGGAGGGAGCAGTGAGAATGTGGCTGCCTGGGCTGTGCTGCTGGAGGGGGTGAACCACAACAACACCCCAGGTGGATGCTGTGTTCTAAAGGCAGATCAGATCGGGGCAACAGTGACCTACAGACAACACTGTGCACAACACTCTGGCACTTTTGGTCACTGACTGATGAGGCTGCCAATCGCCCACCCCCACCCACAGATCCTGCCTTCCCTTTCCACACACCACACTGATTCCAAACACACAAGCCTGGCTTCCCACAATTATATAGGCATTTTTCTGCCCCTAGATTTCAACTGGCTACACAGTTCATTGATAACAATTTTATGACCTCTTCCAGGTCATTAATGAAATGTTACATAATGTGGTCGAGTAGCAACAGCAGGATATACACAGGATGGTCACTCTCCATTTGGAATTATAATGAAGTTTACTAATAAGCCAGCTTTTAAACACAATTCATGAGAGCCATTTCCATTTTTCCCTCACTGACATTTCTTCAACACCAAACAAAATGCCTTAGAGATTAATTTCATCCACATACTGGCTGTTCAACTACCACATCCACCCTCTGATTTTAAACAAGACTAAACTCTGCAGGGATCTACTTAAACTCCATAACATTCAAAATTACCTGAATGTATTATTATTAGGGCCATTTTAAGTCATCTAAACCACTAACACCCAGTGGATGGAGACTTCTCTTTAGTGTTTCTCATCTAATAGCAATAAGGAAATAAAACTAATATAACAATGCTTATTCCTCATATCCCTACAACAACCAGTACCTACTGAAAGGAAAAAACACTACCAGAGAACTTGATGAAAAAAAAGAGGAAATGAGAAAATAAAGCTGGAAATGTATCTTGTGAGAGCAGATAATAGCATGCAGTAAGCCTGCAGCAAGATTCTTTTCTCAATCAGTCAGTTTTAAGGCCTCATGTAACCTTCATACTATTTTATTTCCCCCTTCTAGACCTTAAAGTCAGAATCCAGTTATGGAGGAAGTATTTTTAAAATAAAGGTGCATCACCTGATAAAGCAAGGTCTACAACTGGAGACAGGAAAAAAAAAATTGGGGGTAGTTCAGTCAAGCTTTCTTCTGACACACACTTTTTTCAAATATGTCTTCTACAAACCTTAACCTGCTTATATCCTTAAACCAGCAGAGCATCAGTGAGGTTGTATCTAACAGTCATAGCAAGAAAAGTTCATATACTGGTTAAGAGTAAAATAGAAACATTTTTCCTTGCTGAACCACTGCCTTGAATATATATAGGTACAGTATTCCCAGTAAATATTAACACTTAAATCATCTGACAGAAATAAGTGACAGCTCTCTTTACAGTACTGCATCATCACCTGCAGCAGCTGAGGAGCTGACTGAGGAGCAGCCCAGACATCTGTGCAGCACAGACAGGACAGCTGCTGCCAACCTCACCAGCCTGCCCCAAAATAAGCTGTAACCCCTGGGCTGTGTGTATACTAAACCAGCAGGACACTTTCCAGCTCAGTTTTGCAGCCTCAGGCCCCTGGTGCAGAAGATTAGGAGAACATTGGCTCTCTCACCCGGAAGAAACAAAAGGAAATGAGCAGAGTGGCTTGACAAAGCACAGCCTGACACGACAAGGTGTCGCTCCACCTGTTCCTGCTGCACACACCGCGCTGGTTTTGGCCATGGGAGCATGAATAAAGAAGTGGTAGGAAAAAAAACCAGCTCATGTTTAGAAAACAGGTGATTGCAAAAAACACTAGGAATCCCAACACCTGGCTTTATTGTGCCACCACCCCCAGTGTGGCAAAATCTTTGGAGCAGCTGGAAAGAGGATGCCATGGAGGCCATCCATGGTTCACCTTCCAGTGATGGCACCTAATACACCCTAGCTGAAAAAAAGCTCCTGCAGGTAAGCCCCACATGCAAATCACAGATTTGTTCATTTATTCTCACATTAGGTCAGCTCTAAGTGGTGCTGCAGCTATTATGCAGCAGCTGCTGCTTGAGCTGTGCATTATCATCTGAAAGCTGCAACAGTAAAAGGAGAGATAAGAAAAGCAGGGAACTATGACAACTGAGAGGAAAGGAAGGGGTGAGGGGAGAAGAGATGATTACAAATGTTCTGGAAATCTCTATGAAGCATACTGTTGCCCAAATGTAGCACTGTACATCACAAAGGAAAGCTAAAAGAAAATAAAAAATAAGTTACCTTTCAAAAATTAAGAGTAAGATAAAAGGAAAGGTTTGAAAATAACTGGAAGAACAGACCTGAAGTACATGATTTATGTGCCATTTGGTAACATTTCACAAGAGAAACATCAGTGGTAAAGAAAAAATAAAACTTAACAGGTGGTCTGGAATAAATTTTGCTGCTCATATAAACCTGTTCCTCAAAAGTAAAAACCTAACTGTACTAAAACACCACATCACCTAGAAAGCCTTAATTCCTGCAACTAGCAATACTTTTGAGACATAACACTTTATCTACAAAAACAAGCAGAACCAGATGTAAAAATGTATATGCAAGTTTGTAGTGTCTGTGTGCACATCTGTGTGTGCATGCATCCGGAGACACATTTAAAACACAAATCCAAAAAGGGCAAAGGTTGAAAAACTTGGTTTAGAGTCCTAAAGCTTTCCAGCTCCAAGAATTCTTGCCCAAACCCAGACACATCAAAGCACTATGGATTCTACAAATAATTAATTTCAAACACTAAACAACATTTTACTTAAGAAAGTGCTTCAAAGTAAACTTCTAACATACACAACCTATTTTTCATCAACACAAGCAAAAATATCATTTAAAAAAAAAAGAAACACAAAGAAATGCCACATTTCCTTTTGGAGATGAACTGTACAATTTCTTAAGCTTTCCAAATCTGTTTTTAGAACCTAACACTGCAAGTTAGTATCCTCAAATGAATTCTTTTGTAAGAAGTCATAGAATTTTATATTTTTGAGCATAAACACCAACTGCTTTGCTAGTAGTAGCAAAGTAAGATGTAATTTAACAAGCAGAAATAGAAAGATTTGCACTGCCTACACTTCTGTAAGTAAGAAAACATAAGAACAAGCCTATTCTGAATTTCTACCTGCACAGCAAAACAAAACCGACATTTGTTACACCTTCATCCTAAAACACCTGCAAATTGCTTTGTAAGTTTTTGTTTACAGATGATATCAAAAAGTGATAATCTCAGCTGACACAGACAAAGACATTCAGTAGCCCACTGTATTAATACACAATTGGGTAACATGGCTTAAGGAAGCTCACACTCCTAGAACTACAGGCAGAAACAAAAGTTGTTGGAATTAAATTACCTAAGAAAATTTGATCGGGACACTGAAGTTGAGACGTCTCAGCTCTTGCCAATGTAACAGGTTACACCTTCATGCTTGGCTGAAGCACAGCAACTGCATAAGCACCTTCTAGTGCCAATGAAGAGAGGCACCTCAACAGGAAAATTGGCCAGAAACATACCCCGAGAAATTCAGGTTATTCAGCCAGCAAAACCCAGCTCTTCCTAATATACACAGACAACGATGGCAGCTAGTCTCCTAAAATAAATCAGGAAACAGATGTGGAAATCCAGGCCAAAATGCAAAGGGAATACTGTGTCCAAGTAAGAAGACACACAGCACTGAGAAAAAGAAAAAACAAGTATACATTTGGAAATATGTACAGACAGCTCTACTATCAGGCAGAGTAAGCAGTCAGTGATAAAAATGGTAAAACAATTTTCACTAGTAACTGCACAAGGCAGACACTACCAGTACACCTTATAAACAAGACCATGGTTAAATAGTCATTTTCTTGGGGAAAACCACATGAGCAACACAAAGAATTTTCCCAAATGAAATCAACTGTAGAGGAGTAAAGCTAGGTCTCACTACTCTCCCCCCAACCCTACCCATCACAAGAACAAAGCTAACATCTACTCCAGGACTGCGATGCTGATTCTGAGGGTAGACACATCTATTCCATGAAGCCAGTGCCTTCTTGTATGAATAGTTCTTTAAAGATCAATGTCACATGAGAAATCCTGTGACATCAGTTTTTAGGGCTGCCTCCAAGACAGATGCTGGTAATCTGTTTGAGTATGTTTGTCAATAACTTGCAATTAGAAATCTGGCAGATTTTGGTCTTCCAAGCCCATGTGACATCTGTCACACTGTCAACTGGGCACCTTCCCAAAACTACAACTCCTCTTAGACATGAGCAACTGCGAGTAGCAGGAGTAGCTGGTGCCTTGAGTGGCCGCACTGCTTTTTAAATCATAGTCTTAGATTATGATTTTGGGAAGCTTCTCCTTCATTCCTGTCCTGGTTTAGGAGCAGCATGGAGAACATAAACCTTCCTGAGTTTCAGTTTAGAGCACGTCTATCGTGCCCTGTAGGACTGGTGCTAGCTCACAGATAGGTGTCCCACCTTCTCCTCCATAAGCCAGAGATGGAATGTTAAACTTTCAAGTAAAGTTATTGCAACAGAATCTGTAAACTGTTCCCATTTTAGAGGGGAAACACATTACGGCATCATCATGTTCATACATCTGCAATTTCTTCCTGACTTTTCTTTTTTTCCCTCAGTAGTAAATTAAAAAGAAACAAGTTATGAAAAAGCCTTAATGAAAGAACAATCTAAAAAAAGGTCTCTGGCACAAATTCCTGACCAACACTTCATGCTAACTAAAAGTATCGGAAGCACAGAAAAGGAAAACTGATCTGAAATAGATCAGGCAGTCACAGTGGAAATCAAAATCACACAGAGCAACAATGACAGTGGTTAAGACTACCAAAACAGGATGCCCAAAGGGCCTGGCCAGGGTCTGGAAGTAAAGAACATAAGTCCTCAGAATGAAATAATTTCTTTCACAATGGCTGAACTGAGTAGTGACACAAACATTTTAAGGTTCAGATTAAAACAGTTCCTAAGAAAGAAGAAGTTGATATATTCAGGAAACTTTCAGATAGGTTTCAAACATTATGAAGGGAGAATCTGTTTCTGGCATACTTGAATTGTAGATTTATTTTCTAAAATAAAAAAAAAAAGTACACATCAGCTAAACTGTGAACATCTCCATACTCTCACCTAAAAGCACAGGAAGGATAGCTTGCTACAACTGGTTTCAGATGCCTTCTGTCTAGATGCATGTTCTGCCAACATTTCTCAACTGATTTCTGAAGTATCAGCTTAGTTTCAAAAGCCATGCTGTATGGAGAGATTGAGAGGCCTATACAATGAAGCAAAAAGCTTAATTTATATAATGAAAATTTTTGAGAGAAAAAAAAACAGGAAAACCTGCCTCCAAAATAGGGATTGTTACCTGCAATCCAACTCTCCATTTGCAAAACAAATGGAGATTTCTATGAAGTACCAGAGGCACCCAGTAGGATTGCTGAGACAGACTTGTTTCAGAACAGCAGAGCTCAGAGGCACAGGCATGCCCAGAGCACTACAGAGAGAGAGAGCTGGAGGTGGCTGAAAGGAGGCATCTTATTGCAAAAGATTTTGTACTACATGAGGTTATCATCTCCCTCCTAAAATAGTCTGCTGGCTGTTTTACTACACTACCACGTGCTCCAACCACAACTTAAATGCCGTCACATGCTCACATTTCATCTGGAACAAATGTGTGCAGCCAAGTGATCAGATGATGCAGGGATTCAGCATCAATGAGAATGAACTACAGACAGAGCAGGAGCCAGAAGCACAGACCCACTGACCTCAAGCACACTTATTGCCCCCACTGCTTAGGGAGTCTCCTTTTGCTGTGTGCACACATACTCTTTAAAATAAACATATTAACAAAAGAAACAGGAAAACCCTTATCACATTAAATATGTACTCGTAGCCAAAGAAGAAAGACTGAGGGGGATTTGATATTCTGACTACAGTCAGAATTTGACTAAGTGTGGTTAAACACGTGCAAAAAAAAGGTGGGAGAGGGGAATAAAGATAACAAAGAAATACAAGAAAAAAAAAAGGAAAAATTAAACTGTTACACCCTTCTGGTAAGAAGGGATTTAATCAGAAATCTCAGTTGCTTCCTTAATACACTGTGGAAAGTGCCAAAAATTAAGAATAAATGTTTACACGATTTTCACATAGCTTGTTGAAACTTTCATTTAATTCAGAATCACAAAATGGAAAAGAAGTAATTCTCAAGTAGTTAGCAGAAATGAACAAGCCCCAAAACCAACACTTCAGGTTTCAACTAGAGTAAATTCATTTCAGTTTCAGTACTTTCCTTTTAAAAATTGATTGAAGAACACAAAGCTGTATGCAAATCCCTGAGCTACAGCTCCTCCCAAGCACACCCTTTTCAATCCATAGTTTACCATTATGACTCCAGCCAATACAAATAATCCTTATAAAGGGGCCAAGGGCTGGATTTCTCCCTCTCTCTCAGGTACCTGCAACAATGTGATCCAGCATCCTCCACCATTTATTAACACTCATTCTGAAAGAGCAGGCACAGGACTTGATCCAGGGAGCAGGGACAAGCCTCACCACCAGCTGCAGTGGTGACCAACCCCTCCTGCCATGGCAGGGCTGGTGGAGCTGCCTGGCAGCCTTGGGGCCCAGTCCCTCTGGCCAAGGAAAAGAGGAAACTGAAGCCAGTTTAATGGAACAGCCTGTAAGTTAAGGGCATCCAGCAGCTGCAGGGAGAGACATGCAGTTCATGTCTAGGTAAAACCATTCCTGCTCACGATTTGCAAGCCCACAGATCAGTGCAGGATTTCAGGAGTAAAATCTTCCAGACTGTCTCTCACACCACCTCATACTCTTTTCACTTAGGAGTTCATTAAAGTGAATTCACAGAACACTAATCCAGCAAGTAGAAAGCCTGCCACAAACTCCATGAGCTAAACCAGTCCAGTATCAGACAAGACTGGCACCTGAGCCAATGCATGGGAGAGAAATATCCTATCTGCCAGGGAGACAAAAAAAACCAAACCAAAACAAAACAAAAAAAAAAAAAAAAAAAACCACAACAACAAATGAAAAAAGCTCCCAATCTCCTAGCTACAGTGCAGCCACAGCCAGCCATCCAGCATCATTCAGTAGTAAGTTCCTGTAAGAAATTCTAACTTAACATTTATGGGAATATCTATAAAAATTTCCACATTCCAAACTAATAAAAGATGCCCTCTAGCAGGTTACAAGCAGCCACAAAAATTCAATCTGCACCAATTCTGCTTATTCATAGCAATGTCTGGGAATTCAATCGGAAAGAAATAAAGATAACTTCCTTCAAGAAACGAGCTGTTTCAAGAATTTGATAGTTCTGATTCATCAGGTGATACACTATATGATGGGCTTGGGTAGCCAAGCTGACAAGGGCAGCTAGAGGTGATGCTGTGAGCAGTCAGGTCCAACAGTTTATCTTAATTCCTTCTTAACAGTCCCATCTCCACAGCCCAGGGCTCTTCCAGCCTCATCACCTCCCCCACTGCAGATGCCTTAACTTCAATGCCCTCTCCAAAACACATTCACAGAACAGAGTCTCACTGGCAACACACACTGCCTCACCAGGGCTGCCTGGGCCCTGATGCAGCATCCTGATCCAGAAAGCACATCCTGTGTTTCCTACAGCCATCCACTGAGCACAGCAAGCCTCAGCCACCATCACATCAATGGTAACCATACAGAGACATCCATCACCTGAATGCAGGCACACAGTGCTGAGGAATCCAGGCCCATGGTACTTGATGCCCTGTATGGTCAGGAATGTGTCTGCCCACAGGCACAAGAGCTTGGAGTCTGGTGGCAGACTCAGATATGCTACCTTGTCCTTTTACCAGTTACAACAGTTCAATGACTGGCAAAGTTTGCTTTGGTGTGAGCTCTTTTGCTAATGTAACTGCTGCTTCTCAACAGGAAGAATTTCTAGCAGAGGGCCATCCACTCCTCCAAGCAGCAGCTAGGGATGCCATCTGTGGAACCAGGACAAGCACTGAAGAGAAATCAATGACAGCCTATTCAGGCCCAAAAGCTGCATCTCACATTAGCCAATAAGTAAGAATAGAGAAAGGCAAATATTACATAGTAATACTTCATCAAGTTTTTTTCCAACCATTTGTCTCAGGGACTGTCTGCATCTAAAGGTCTTAAATGGATTTTTTAGATTTCTATAGTCTTCATAAATTATGCAACTTCAACTTCTACAAAAATCACAGAAATGATTTGCACAACTTAGTTACAGGGTGAAGAATCACCTCCTTTCATTTGTTATGACCTTACCAATTGCTTGGTTTTTACTGAGTAACCCTTAGCTTGTGTGCAAAGAGAAATAGAAAATAACCTTTCCACTTTCTCCATGCTGCCTGTTACCAAGATCCTATTGACCTCACATACTCATCTCTTCTGTTGACAAAAAACTCAATTTATCTGCACCTCACATGGACTCAATTCCTTCATTTTCTTGTAACAAGTTCCACTAAGTCGTGAAATGGCAGACTATTTCATTTCCTTTAAATATAGCATTTCTCCCAGGAACTGCTGTAAATATAATTCATCTTGATGTTACAATTCACAGAATAGTGAGTGACCAAGCACAGCATCTTTGTGATTTGCCAGGACTCCGTGACACCCATCAGGAAAAGAACTCAGACACTAAACTGAAATTGTAAATACAGCAAGCAACATAATACTTAGCAGAGCCTCAACAGCAGAGGAATGGAAGGCATCAAATATGAACCAAGCCTTTAAAGATCAAGGAAGAAAAGAAGGGAAGAGATCCAGAGATCTATAGACCAGTAAAACAAATGCCTAAGCCTGGTAAATTGATAAAAGATGTAATAGAAAATAAGAAAACGGAATTGGTGAGGTTTTCATAAATAGGGAAATAGAAAAGAATTTACATTGCCTTGGTAGAAGGATGGAGCCTTTCAAAAATGCTTCTATGAATCTTAAAGCAATTAGCCAAACATAGGGTAGGTCAGTTAATACATCATATCTGAATATCCTTTGAAAAGACAACACAACAAGGGTTGGTTTTATTTTAAACAAAGGTCATTTGAGCTAGGAGACTCCTCTTGAAGATTCAGAAGTGAATCTTCAAATCTTCAAACAAACAACTGGGTTTCACTATGAAGGGAATATCAAAAGTGACCCATAGAGAGCCAGCTTGGGAGCCACATTATTCAGCACAATGTACCCTCAATTTCATAAAAGGCATAAAAAGAGAACTTTCATGAGGATATGAAATTATTTTAATTAGTCAAAACTTCAACTCACAGAACAGCCACCATACAATGTTGTCAACAGCCAAACATTAAACTGGGGGGCAAAATCCAGTGCCAACAAATGCAAAACTACTCCAAGGCAAATAATAGGAAAAAACCACCCAAAGTCCATCTTTATACCTGTGCAGAAATGAGTTCTCCGTTATTTACACTGACAGCTAAAAGATGACAGTGAAGTAACAACCTTGGGTCATAAATCAGCCAAGTGCTGGAGTCCAAGAAAAACAATACTGGAAAATTAGAGGCAACAGACTTCTTCACTATTTCTGTAGCCTAAATACAGCTGTGATCCATTGTAATACTACAAAACAAGAAAGGGTACGGAGATGCAAACTGTTTAAAGCAACTAAATTAATGCAATGAGTAAAAAGTAAACTAAATGTGTTCATTTTGGAAAAAGAAGGGATGCAGTGCAGTACCCTAATGCCATATGAACTCACATGGAGAATATCTCTGACACAAAAAACAAAGGCACCCACAGCCACCAGCTGCAGCAGCTGAACAAACAAAAGGAAATTATTATAAAATGCATAAAATTAGACATGGAATTTACTGCTATAGGATGCTATGAAGGTAAAGAGAGCTCAGAATAGCTTTAGAAAGCTGTTTAAATAAGCCACAGAAGGAGTTCCACTGAGCTGTTAAATATATAGGGATACAGCCCTGACTCCACAAGAAGGTCCTCAGCTATGGACTGTCAGAAACTGGAAAGATTTAACAGCAGATATCATGCTCTACTTTTACCAGCTTGTCTGGGTTTTTTACCTTCTCTTCCAGGCAACTACTACAGACCCACAGCTCACAATATAAGGTAAGCTAGCCTTTGATCTGAACTTGCATAGTTATCCTTAGGTCATTTTTAGTTATCCTTTCTTCATTTTTAATGTCCAAAACCAAGTTAGGTAAAAAGTTTTTTATGCTAGTGTAGTTACTACAAAAAGTTCTCTGTAAAACTCTGCTTGAGTAACAGTAATTAGCACTTATTGCCCAAATTCTCAAAACCATGCATCAAATTTTGTTTCACAATTATTACAGGATTTAAAAGCTGAGCTAAGCAATTAAATTTTCATATTGGAAGATACAGAAATACTGTGACAGGAGTTAGCTCTGAGACAACTGAGAGAACATTGTACCTAGCTCAGTCTAACTGCACGCTGTTACTGCAATGGCCAGTGCTGACCCAATGCCTCCCACACGTGAGCCCCCTACACCTCCCCAGGGTGGCATCTGGTCACAGATCACAGAATCATGGGGTGAGTCACAGAAAGTGGCAGGGCTGTGTCTAAGACTGTGGACTACTGGGATCACCCAATTTCACACTAGCAGTCCATAGCCACAGCAGAAAATGTGAAACAAACCTTGTTCACCATTAAGAGAGGCAAACACTGTAATGCGAATACCACTAAATGCACCACCTAAACACCAACATAACTTTGCACCACTTCAAAATTAGCTAGCAATTATGTCTAGGCTTAAATGATAGCAAGGAGATTAGCAAGAAGAAACAGCTCCAAATATCACTAAACCAATATGTTAAAGTTGTGGCACAGAAGTAGCATTTTGTTATAAAAATTTCATGTGATACATTAACATGTGGGAGTTTTCTCCTCACTTAATCTTTGCTATTTAAATACCACAAAAAAGTCAGCATTAGTCTAGAAGAACAAGTTATGGATTATTATACTGACCCATCTTCACAGTTGATACTGTGGAGTTGAAGTTGATACTAATGGGACTTCTGTGGGAGGCTCACAATTTTCTAATAAGCAAAGTTTGCTGAGTTAACAATAAGGTTTCAAGTACAACTGAAACCCCTACAGGGAAGCATTTAAAACTGAAACTATGATTTACATAATGTTTTCAGATAAAAGGATACCAACCAAATCTCATGGATCTACAGCATCCTCAGGAACACAATTCATCACTGTAAAGCCATAAATAGCTGTAACACTGGCATTTAGCACAAGTCTCAGAAAAAGCCAAATTAAGAGAACATATAAACCCTTTTCAGATAATTATTTCCATTACACTCCCCAAAAATCCCATGTAAAATTCCTGCTGAGATCACTAATGTGACTAACATCACTCTTCAAGATGTCAGCCTTTTAGCTGTGACACCAAAGCAGTTATCTCCAGAGTCATGCAGCACTGGAAATCTACAAGATATGTGGACTGCAAAACATACTCATTTATTAACACAGAATGTGCCAATGCAACAAAATAGAAAAGCAAAAGGTCATTCATTACAAGCAGTACCTGGGGCAGTGATCACAAAGATCCAGCCTCAGAGGAGCACACTCAGAGGTGCTCTGTGCATGGCAAAAGGAAACATCACATCCTGTGTGGATAATGGAGTACAATATGCCATCCTAGAAACAGGTTAAAAAGTTAAGCAAATATTTCCAATTGGATGCTCCAGAAGCATTCCAAAATGCAAAGACATTTGCAGAAATGCAAAGACAACAAAGCAGAATTGCTTAAAAATCTTCAAAGTTATCTCAAAATGTTACTGCTACTCAAAATGATACTGCCAGCATCTTGTCTTTATGGATGACATTGTCAAGAAAGTGACTTGCGTTCCAAAAAACAAACAAACAAAACATCACCTTCTGTGGGTGAGAAGCTCTTTCAAACACACTGTGAGAAACAATGCAAAGCAAACAAAGCGCAAGTTAGGACAATATCGAAGTTTTCCAGCACACCACAGCTCCTAGTGAACAGTATCAAGAGAGCACTCTTTTTAAGCTTGAATTAGTAACAGTAGCTCAGGAAATAAACATACAGTTTAAAGATATCTGACACAAAGTAACTCTTAGAAACCACTTCTCATTTGTTAAGCACTGACTGACTATGCTTTCTCTGTACTATCAATCTGCCAAGCAGAATTTGTTTTGCCAAGCCTTTGCCAGGCTTCTAGAAGAGCCTGCCTTATTTTGCACCAATTGGGCTGTTGCTCAATACAACACACCTGATAAAACAATACACATATACTGTACAGGTACAGTACATACTCCTCATATTTGTGCCCTGCAACATAATTAGTTTTAGTGTACCCCAACAATAAATCCACCCATGAAGACTGTGCTCAAAACTTGCAGCAGTGGTTTCCACACTACCTTTTACAAACAATTCCTTTCAGACAGACATTCAAACCATAATCCCAAACTTGATGTCACCTTTTAAAATGGAGTTAAGCCATAATGCAATATCTGGATTGCACCAAAGCAATTCAAGTCCTGCTTCATGGCAATTCACCACCCTAAACTCCAGGATTCTAGTGCTTTCTGAACCATTTAATTTCCAAGTACTAGAAGCCACTGGGTTTTCCAACATAAGATATCTCCTTCCCAGTACCACCCTGCCACCCCAACTAATGGCCAAGGTATTCTGTCAAAAACTCTTCAAGCCATGAGAGCAGGCGAGCAGCCATGCCCTCTCCAAGTTGCTTGAGAGCAAGTTCTCTGAATGTCAAACAAGCCACAGCTCACTGCCTGTGAGGAGGCTGCATCTGCTTGCATAAATTCCCTCAGAGAGGCTTTTTAAAAGGCAGGAAAACAAAGGAGGAGAGAGTTTCATGCTGTGATTTCACATCCTTCATTAACTCACAAGAAGGGGGCACCCAAGGCTTCCTCTTCTGGACTACAAAGCTTCCCTATTCTACAGAAGAAAAAGAAATACACAAAGATGAAAAAGTTGTCTTGATATTAAAACCAGGATTATTTCACACAAACCTCAGTATATCTCACTTGAAGCATCACCACAGTTACTTGAGGGTTGACACTGCCATGAAAATATAATTATTTCCCTTGGGTCATTTATCTAGTGAAACTATTAGTATTCAGTAGGTAGTGAGGACACTCTTTGATGAGACCTGCCTTAACTAGTACCAAGAACAGACTAAACTTGAAAGCAATTACAGGCAGCAGTCAGAATTCAATCCAGCTTCAGCACTCTCAGTAGCAAAGTAAAACAATTCAGACCCTGTTGGAAGGACTGAGCATTGCAGTACATCCCCCCAAGAGTTAAAGTCTCTTACGAGGCTCAATTAGAGTTCTGACAAGTTTTACCTCCAAGAGGAAGCACCTGCCCAATTAAAATGATGTCAAACAAAAGCTACACCCAGAAATGAGGAGGGGGAGCATGCCAGACAAAGAACAACACTGCCAGTAATAAGTTGCACCTAAATTTAGGACAGTACTTTTCAGATGTCTAGGTCAATGCTGTCTTCTTTTGTATCCCTAAAGACTTGATCCCACCCACCGTAGGTTATCCTCTGGAGAGGCTTCTGTTGTTGACAGTAACAGGAAGCCTCTCCATAATGAACTTTAGCTGGGATCCATGAGACAGCGCTGAAGCCAAGGGGAGGAAAGGAAAGTGTTACAGACACTGGCAACCTTTGCAAAGCCCACTTGCTTTAACTACACTCTTAGCTACAAAGTTGCACTCTTCCTTTCCCACTAGTTTTTGAGCCCATCACCCCCTTTCCTGCAACGAACTGAATTGGCTGAAAATTAAATCAATCCAGTTTTTTCCTGGAATAGTTCTCAGCATTTCAAGGAGCTGACCAGCACCACAGAGGGTCTACAGTAAGCAGTTGCAACAGATAGGAAAATACTTGTCTCTTTGGCCAGAAACAGCACTGACCTTGGAAACATCAGAAATAAGAGTTAGACAGCTGATGCTAAGCTAGGAATGACAGGAATGAGGAAACAGACACAAGTCACCTAGGAAAACATTGCAGAAAAGAAGATCAGAACTCAAAACATAAGTGGAAAAAGAGCCAATAAGAAAGAGAGAATGGGAGAGGAGAAACAAACAGTTACTAAAAACTTGGTGTAGAAGCCAAGTCATATCATCCCTCTGCTATCAACACTTAGAAAACACAGCAGTTGATAGCATGCCCATCTCAACACAAAACAGAAACCTGAGCTTACCACCACTGGCAGATAAGCTGACAGCTCAGGTGCAGAGGCTGAGATGGAAACACAGAGATGCAGATCTCCCACACATCACCAAGCTGTCAAAGAGAATTTTCTTTCTCCCTACTTTTTTTCAAGTCTAGGATCACCTAAAGATGATCTGCATATTCAATGTACAATAATCCATCCTCCCACTTTGTGCCAGCCCCAGCTCCTTCTCGACCTCCACAAGGTCAATTTGGTAGGAAAGAAAGCAGGTTAGCAGGGTTATTTCTCCCAGCTGATCTTCCTGCACCATCTCACCTTGGAGCCTGCCAAGCATCCATGCTGGATGATGGATGGGCAAGAAACAGGTAAGTGATAGCATGTGTCACTGCTGCTCTGCTGCCACAATGGTTTGTCCAGCCCAGGACCACAGCCTGGCTTCAGCCTGCTCTGTGTCATGTTCTGCACTCACAGCTCCAGCTGAGGCCCAGAGGAGCTGTGTCAAACCACAGACACTCGAGGCTGCAGCTCAAGCACCCTGAAACAAGGGTAATACCACTCCTTCAGAAACCAAACCAAAAAAAGTACTGTGGAAAGCACAACATTCATACAGCAGCTACTAATTCTGCCTCCAAACTCATACTTAAATCCAAGTCTGAGACCAGCCAACAAACAAAGAAGAGCATCAGCTTTCCAGCTGGAACCAGGCAAGGTTCCAAGGAAAAAACTGAGCAATTACCTATTTAGCACAATGCACATGCAGAGGAGGCCCAATAATGTTTTTTGGGTTTGGCATAGCAACTTCTTTGGTCAAACAGACCAAATTTCTTCAGTAACGTCCCCATTAAAAATGGAATTGAGGGAAGTGTGGTGTGAAAAAGTTAAGCCTACAGTTGTTCCAGTCTTGCAATGCTTTTACAATACCAAGTATTCCACTTACCTATTTGAAATTAAACTAATATAAAAGCTGATTCATTTACACCTGTGCAAAACAACACCAAATTACATGATTTTGAGTATGTCAACTGTTTTGAGACTGCAGCACTCTAAGTTACAACAGTCTCTCATTTCTGTCTCCAAGTGTACTTTTCCAAGACCTGGGATTTTTTGGTGTGCTCTAAAGGCACATTCTTCTGCATTTGCTGAAAACAGCTATAAATAAAATTACACTCATTCACTTAGTTTTGAATGCTATAGTGACATTTGAAATACCTCTAGCAAGAAATATTAAAAAAATCAAGAGATAAGCCATCTTAATAAGCAAGTACAGGCAGGAAAGAAAACAAAGCTGACTGGCATCCTCAAAGCTGCTGAGCCCTTCAATCCAACTAATTAACTTAGGCCATAAATAATACGTAGATGTGGTCAATTTAACTATCAGCAGTTTACAATATCAAAGTCAGGTAATTGCTACAACTTGGTATTTTAACAATGAAGAATTCTCTTTCAGTATTACTGCCAAGTACAGAAAACAACTTTAGCTGCATTTATCCATGAAATTTATCTTTTGCAAAATGTTCATGTGACACCAGGATGAAGAACTAGCCTAAGGCAAAGGGTGTGAAAATGCATTTTCTTGTAATTTACTTTATGCTGCTCACAAGCCCACAGGCTGGATGGATTTAAATGGCCTATTCAAATAATGATTAGATTAGTATAGATTAACATCCTGTTCCATGTTTGTAATTCAAACACTTTCCTAAACATTTGGCATCAATCTTTAGAGAAAAAGAAGTGAGGGATTGCCCTATCTCCACACACTTAAATGCTTTAACATACACGATTTAAATGCTTTAACAACAAAGACTATGATGAACTATGTCATGATTTCTGCAGAGGCTTGGTTTTAGACAAAACATGGTAATTGCCTA
Source organism: Dicaeum eximium (assembly GCA_013396995.1). Classification (NCBI taxonomy): domain Eukaryota; kingdom Metazoa; phylum Chordata; class Aves; order Passeriformes; family Dicaeidae; genus Dicaeum; species Dicaeum eximium. Next base: position 1,194,722 of record VWZP01006280.1, on the reverse strand, counting down.
AAGTGTACATTTTGAGGGCACTCTATGAAGCTAATAAACATATAGAACATACAAAAAGAAAGGCACTTCAATACATTTTGAACACAAAACCAGTTAATTTAAAAAGTAGGAATCCTTGTGCCTGATGATTTAAAACTAAGTGCTTCCAGGCCCTTTCTGCTAAGAGACTTAAGAATTTGGAACTGTCTTTTTCTTACTTCATTTCTATTCATTAATTAAGTGAACAAGTGTGGGGGGTGTGATAAATTCTACTCCCTCTCCCACTCTCTTTGCTTTGCACTGACTGAATGAACCTCAAAACATTTGAAGAATAGGCTGCTCCAGTTAAAAAGTATGTAAAGGTCTATTTATTTTAGATTGGGCTGCTGCCGTCAAAAGAGGACGTCCCAGGCTCCTCACTTCTCCACTGTGCCCTCTGTGGCAACCACTGAACCAATCCAGTTCTGAGGGTCAGTTACACCTGGAAGAAAAATCTAATACACAGACTGGCAGGGAAGCAATGAACAGTTCACTGGGAGTCTGTCAGACCGTCTAAAAACAAAGCATGATGTATTTCTACTCACATTTCTTTAGAAATAATCATGAAACACAGTGTAATCTTATCTAGATGATGTAAAAATAATACACATACAAGACACACTTGCTGACAGAGTTTACAACTCTGTTAGGAAAGTACAACACAGAACTCACCGATATCTTGCTAGGGGTGCTTCCATTGCAACTCACATTGATCTAAACCAGTGTGCCCTTCTCTGCCATGCTCAGTCACTGCCAGGCAGGTGGGCAACAAGAAAACAGATATCCAGAGTACCCACTCTTGAAATTTTTCAGAGGGGAACTTAAAGAATGGAGGAGGGGGAGAAAACAAGAGACATAATTTAATTAAAGCTAAGGCAGTAGTTTGGTTTTCAGCAGTACTTGCCTAGGAGAACTGCTGGTGCTGGCACTTCCAGCCAACACCCTGCTAAAAACATCATGCAAAACAGCCTAGGGATTGCTGTGAAGCAAGAGTGGACATCACATTGAGAAGACTTGATCAGGCAGGAATTCTGCAAATTATTAAACAAGTATATATCTGGCAAAAACTATTAAACATATCACCACCACATTCTCACTAACCATCACTAGTCCTCTCTCTGATAACAAGTCTTCTATCCTTCTGAAGGAAAATGTGTCAGGGGTAGGGGATAGAAAATAAGAGTGGAGAGTATGGGAATGATTTTTTTTTAAATCTAGATATTAAAAAAATCACTCAGCACTAACAGGAGAGGATCTGTGAAGATGCCCTTACATCAGCTAGTAATAGCATGTATTTGTTTTTGGATTCCCCCACCTCTAGTTTTCCCTTTATTATTTCACAGCCTAAGGCAGCTGCACTACTACCTTTCATAGGGCTGGTGAAGCAAATAGCATTGAGAATTTGTATCAAAGGAGCTTGGCTCAGTATTTAATGTTTTATTTGTAAATTGGACTCAAAAGCAACTGCTACTTAACAGTTTCTAAACACTCCATTCAATGAAGCGTGGCCAACAACAGTCAAAAACCTGGAAGAAGGCTATGACTTCAGCTGAAGTTTGTGGGAAAAAGAATTCATCAGGATTTCATCTGCTAAACATGAGCTTCTAGCCCCAGCCCTTCAGAAAGCAAAGGGTACCCCAAGAATGCTTCACCCTCTCCCTGCTGGCCCCAAAAGTGAAGAGGGCAGCTTCTGGGCTGCCAACACACAGGCTCCCAACAGGACCTGCCAGCAGGGCAGAGCCAGCTCAGGACAGCACTCAGGCAGAGAGCCCTGCACCAGAAGGAATAACCCTCTTCTTTCCAAGGCACCAGTGCCCAGGCTCGTGCATTTACACTTGGCCCACAAGATGGCACTGACAGAAAAACTTTGCTCCCTCTTTTTTCCTCTCTCTCTGTCACCAGGCTCACCCCTGGCTCTGGACAGACTCAGAGAAGGACTGCCACCTACTGAAAACACCACATCACTTTCCCACACAGCTCAATCTCCCTCCCCACCTGCTCCCAGGTTACCCAAACAGCTGGATCCTGCTGGCTTCATCCAAGAGGCAGAGTATAAGCCACACAGCTGAAGGCAGCTTTTTTTCAGTAACAAGAGTCCCAGGTTTTCAGCACTACAATTTTCCCCATTACCTAGAATTGTTCAGTATTTTCTGGAAAACAAAGACCTGGGAAAAGCTAAAAGTGGAAAAAAAACATGCTGCTCTTCACACACACAAGCTCCAGCTCTCAGTAATACTGACAGGATCAGCCCAGAATCTGATGAAACATCTAAACATAGTTAACTATAGAGAAATAGAGGGCTCAAGCTGAAACATGCAAGTGCTAGAGCCATTTGTGTATTCAGCTGAGCACAATAAAGATGACTCCCTTTAAGGAAACAGAGAAATCACCATATTCTAATATTTATTTTCCTTTTAATTAGAGCAAGGTGCCTTTCCCCTCTCATCAACACCATCTTTCAAAATCAAGCCTGTGAAAACTACTCTCCACAGCAGAATGCATATCACCTTTCCCACACATGCCAGCATATTTCCATGCAAGCAGAAGGCAGGAACAATTGCAAAGCTGGAAGCACTTAAGAAATCAGAGCAACTCACAAAAGACCTAGATTTGGTACTCCACCATTTACAGATAAGAGTCGACATAAATCACTTCAGTTAAGTTCAAAGAAAAATCAAAATATTCTGGCAGATGACAGTAAACAAAAGCAGCAGGCTGCTTTGCCAGGCTGGACTCTCTTCTGCATAGTCCTCATTTGAGGTAAGCTACAAAGCAACTGTTCTGCCAGAATTCCTCCCTTGCCAAAATGATGCAATACAGTCATTGTCACAAGAGGAGAAAGTTTTCCAGGTTCCTGAAGAGATTGGGCACTGGCATCTCACATACTGCAGGATGCACTTCAGCTCTGAGGACCTTCTCAGTCCAGATGCATACATTAAGAAAACACAACATTATCTCATTAAGGTCTGCAGGTACTCAAGTTTTCTTCACACAATACACCACCAACTAGAACCTATTTTGTGTATTTTTTTATTTTCCTCTGTCACACGCATGCTTGAGAGATAATCTGACACCTAATAACAATTTGTGTTCAGTATACACAGCTGTAGTTGTATAGTACAAGATTTATCTATATTTCTGTTTTTAGTATGTTAGCCAGCTAAAAAAATCTCTTCAAAACTATTGAAGAAAAGTGTATGTGTAGGGAGGGAGTTGGAGATTTCCTAAGTGCAACTTCACAAGGCATTCATAAAAACCATGTCACAAACTAACAAGACCATCCTATGGGAATAAAAAGGCAGGCAGGTCCTGACAGGAACAAGACCTGACTTCTGAAATGCACTTCTCTGCTGAGCACTGGGCTCACAGCAGGTGCCACACTGTCCTGATGCCATCTCCCTTCCTCTCTCTGCTGAGAGGGACAGAGCTGCTCACTGCTCTCCTCTCAAGACCTGCCTTCCCACGGGGCATCCCCAGCATCTCTGCACAGCCTGCCCCCTGCTCAGGGCTAACCACAAGGGCCCCCCTTCCCACTGCTCCCACCCTTCAGCAAACCAGCAGATAAACCCTTCCTCACTGTGCTTCACAACAAAGGAGGGCACGAGAGGGCTAAAGAAATCAGAGAGCAAGAATTCCTCTGACAAGTCAGGAGAACAGTGTACAAATCAGGAAGCAGACTCTGATCCATTTCTAAGCCTTAAGGACTCCGAAGTTCTGCTCAAAACCCTCCAACTCTATCTACCCACCCTTTTCTCTCAACTTTCCTAGTTTCCACACCTTCCCTCAGATGATTAACTCCTCTTCTATCAAAGAAGCAATGAAATCCTCTTGTGAAAACAGTTTGCTATATTTGAGCATGAGTATAACACTGAAGTCTTCTGTGCATTCTCTATTAATAGTGCAATACATTTTAATTGCTAGATGAAAGTCCATTTTATTCTCAAGATCCAAACAAACACCACAAATGAAGCAGTTACACAGAAGCTTCTCCCAAACCACAGAGCAACTCATTTGCAAAACTGCTCTGAACAGATCTATACCAGTGCTGTGGTTTAACCTGGCAGGCAGCTAAACACCACTGAGCTATTCACTCACTCATCCCCCAGCCCACCCCCCCACAAGTAGGACAGGGGACAGAACTGGAAAGAAAGGTTGAACTCATGGGTTGAGACAGAGGCAGTTTAATATGGCAGAAAAGGAAGAGAAAATAACAACAACAAGAGAATATAGAAAAGAAGTGATGCACAAGCACCTGTTGACCAGGGCCCAGCCAGTCCCCAAACAGCAGGTGGACACCCCCAGGCACCTCCCCCCAGTTTCAGTGCTGAGCATGACCCCACATGGTGTGGGATATCCCTCTGGTCAGCTGGGACCAGTTGTCCTGGCTGGGTCCCCTTCCATCTTCCTGTCCCTCAATCTCCTCCCTGGCAGGACAGCACAAAAATCTAAATAGTACTTGCTTTACTGTAAGCACTGCTCAGAAACAACTAAAACAGTGAGTTATTAACATTATTCTCATTCTAAATCCAAAATTCAGCACTATACCAGCTTCTAGGAATAAAATTAACTCAATCACAGCAAAAATCATGAGGGCTAGTTAATATTTACAGAGTCACTGCAACTTGCCTTGTACATGTTGACCACCAAGACATGACTGAAACATTCTGGATGTATTCTAACACACTAGACTCCCCCTCACATGTGCTTCATGCAGCAAAGAAAGGCATCTGCACCTATGATAGATCCATTGTGCCAGACTCTACATGCACACTGCCTTATGTGTTTGTGCTCAAAGTACCACAAATCATGCAATACAAAAGAACTGGCAGGAATTAAAATATTCATGGTCTAATTCAAAACTTTGAAACTATTTTACTTGGAAAGTACTGAACACAGACATCAAGTGGCAAAAAGTAGCACATTAAAAAAATACTAGCACTATTTGTTACATTATTCATTACAAAGACACACTTGTAATCCACTTTTGTTACTTGATAGCTTTCCTCTAAGTCTTTTAAAAATTATCTTGTATCAGCTTTTGAACATGTACCCCAATAAGGAGGTTCATTCTTCCTCTTTAATGAAAGCCACTAGACTCACTTTAGTCAGGAGTTCATAGCACAATATCAGGCTACTGCTGATGCAACAAGGTCACACAAAGCAGAATCACAAGAAGTAAATTCTCATGGAAAGAGAAGGAAGGTTTAAGTGAAAAGGGAACCATGTAAGGATTTGAAAAGTTCCACACACATTTATTTTTTAAACTGGGTTTTACTAAATAAAACTGTAACAGTTTCTGATACTACCATTCCCCCCTGTCCAATGCCATATGTTCCTGCCTCTCTGCGTCACCTTCGCAGCCAGCATGACATTATGCACAAATGGTATACAAGATGAGGAACTGGCTTGATCTCAGAAAAAAAATACTATTTTTCCACCATTCTACCTGTAAGACACCCTTAAAGTAGTATTCACAGGCTCCTCTTCAATAGCAATACAAAGGATTGGTAAACACATGAAACACAGTCTCAGTCCTAGGCTTGCTACTCTGTGCATTATAAAAATTATTTGAATCACAAGAAGCCATTCTTATGAAAATAATGTAAGTAAGTCAAGCAACAGCATCTCCCTGTTTTAAAAACAGATATTTACACAGGACAAAAAGGATAGAAGCTGAGGGTGTGAAGGAGAGAGAAGCAGTAACATGCTGGAAGTCTGTACGTACAAGACCAGTTGCAGTGACACACTACACTTTGCTATAAGCAATATCTAAAATATATTCAGGCTAGTTTTGTGAACAAGTAGAAATCAGGGTGGGAGTTGGGGGAAGGAATTAAGTAGACACATCTTAATTAAAAGATACAACTTTTCCCCTTTGAAAAATATACCAGTAAGATCTCAGCCTCAAAATAAAACTTCACAATGTGCAGTCTATAAGCAAAGAATGGTAACTTTAAAACACTGAAATTCTGGAAAATATTTATGACATTTAAGAATCATGAAGGCATTTGGCAGTCCACCTTCTGAGTTAGAAAGACATTGTGTTGGAATAAACCCAGGAGCAAATCTAAGAACATAGTTCTTGACAAAATAAAGATGATAGTCAGAACAAGGGCCAAAAGGAATAGGTAAATGATTTAATTTCTGCATCATCGTTCTAAGACTAAATCTATTTATTCCTAATTCACTGACAAGTGAATGCCAGCCAAGTCCATCCACACTAGCAGCACAGCTCTACACCTTCCTTATACAAATAGGTCTTTGAATGTCAACTGGCAGAAAACCTTTCCAAGTCCACACTGGTAGTAGGATTGTAGCCATAATGATCTAAAGAAGTGGGCAAGGTTCAGGGGAAAGAAGCATCACCTAACTGCTGTGTTAGGGGTAGGTGTGAGGGAAGAACACAGACAGGCACCCTTGCTCCCAAAAAATTACCTTCTGTAACAGAGTAACACTGGCACCCCTCACAAACTTTTCCCCAAGGCTGGAGCTCCATTATAGACATTCACAGCCATTTGTATATCTTGATTAAATCTTGAGTGCTATGAATTTTATTTTACAAATTTGCATTCAGTGTTCTGAACCTTAAGGGCAAATCCCTCTTGTACAGGAGATTTTATAATATACAAGCACAGGATCTCCTTGGACTGTATAAGACTGCCAGGTTTGCTTTATTTCTTCTTTGATTAGTTTATTATAGAAATAAAGTCCTGGGTTTGGCATTGCTGCCTCTGTAATAACATGACCATTGCTGAATCCTAGAGGCAAGCAGGTCTCTTGGCAGGTAGAGAAAAGGTTCTCAGATGCACAGCTTGTCTTTTTTAAGCAGTTGCTATCTTACCCACCGGTATAAAAGTCAAAAATACAAAATATTTTTGAGCTCAAGAAGCCTATTAACATTAGGTATTTAAGGATAAGCAAGCACTAATCTTCTATTTGATGAAAGCCAGCAAAAAAACCCTGCAAGATGCTACTTACGGAATTTGATCACACAGATGGTGACATTGTTCACAGGATATGTCAAGCATTCTGCCCTTTAAACAGCAGATACTAATATGGTTTTCCATTAACCTATTTTTGTTTATTATGCTACATTAAACTGCTCCCCCAACAAACTTCACTGCTGTTGAGCTATACAGTGATTTCTCCAGGGGGTGTATTTGCTCCTGCAAGCTGTCAAACAGCTCTGGTCAAAGAATAAGAAAAGACAGCATTGTATTCAGGAAGCTCAAACTCCTTTGAAAGAGAGCACAACTAGAGTAACATGACACAGGTACAAGATAACCATAATGGCAAAACTTGCTAGGGCTCAGGTAGAAATAAGGCATTACTTTTTCATTTTTCTCTCCTTTGCCAGACTTCTGTGGAAGATATACCTGCAGTAAGTTCCTTGTTAACAACAAGAATCAAGGACCCTGTTTTGAAAAGCAGGTCATGCTCCTCAGAAGGGAGTACAGTTAAATGTCTTCCCAAAGAGAACACTGTGTGGGAAAAGAGCCTTTAAAGTAAAAATGGCAATAACAGTATCTAGCAAATATTCTATTTGCCTAAGGAAAAGGTGCACAGTAAGATGTGAACTGACAACACAGGTAGCTGTTCTGCAGTCCCCTCCATCTAGACAGACATTCAGCAACAGCACTGAAGGCTCAAAGTAGAATAAACTACTCAACACTACAATTATTCTAAGGAAGCACTAATGACTTTCAGAAGGGCAAAAATATGAAAATTCAGTCCCTGGTGGAGGTCTTAGGAACATTTTTTCATTAATAGGTCTCAGTTCCTTGTATCCGCATACAAGAAAACTGTATTAAAAATAATGTTAAAAACCCAATACTTGCAGCACATTCTTCTGGTTATTTCTGGACTCATGCTTTGCTTTACAAAGATTGCTGCAAGCTCCAAATTAAGTATTCCCTTTTCTCTGGAACACTTAAATATCAAAAAATACTGGGGAGTGTGGGAAGGGAGCCACTGGTTTCCTCTGAGAAACAGCAATCGTCCTCATTAGAATTTGAAATACCCTTTCTGAATGTTTTATTATCTTTCTAACAAACCCAAACTTACTGGGAAGCAAGAGGAAGAAAATAAGAACAACTTTCAGACACCAGCACTTTTCCAAACCAACAGATTTTCTCATCTCTGCCCCTTATTTTATGTGTAAGAAAACAACCAAAATTACCACGTCCTCTGATAAAAGAATCCACAGATTAAAGCATCTCTAAGAAGCCACCTACTGCTGTGCAACTTTCCATTAACCACAAGAGTTTATCAAATTCTCCAACATGCTACACTGAAGTCTCTAAAACTGGAGACCCACAGAGCTCCAGCAAGGCGAGGAGCTCTGATATGGCTTCATAAAAATACACCACCACTGCTTCCAAGATTAATTCAGATCGGGATGCAAAAGTGCTGATCTCAGGCTAATCAAACCACTACCATGCTTTCACCAGGCTCACAAAATTACACACAGAGAAATATGATTCAACTACAAATAACTCTCAATCTGTGTAAGGCTCAAGCACAACCCATATAGGCCACAAAAAACTCCACATTCTGGAATACATATTAGGAAAAGCACCACTTTAGTGCACGGAATAATGTCACATCTCCCCAAACCACCCTAGAGCTTTCTCTAATACCCATATTGTCCAAATGTTTCTATTATTTAAGGTACCACATACACATCCAGCCCTGTGTCCAATATTTGTACTCACCACTAACTCCTTGTTAGCTCATCTGCCCTCTCTGAAAATAACCCCTAAAGCAGTTCCAGAGATGCTCCTCACACTCTTCGCTCAACACAAACTCTAAGCCTTGACTGCGGCTCGGGAAGCACTACACAGACCCTGCACAGGGGAGCTGTGGCATCTCCCCAGCTCCCACAGTGAGGAAGGCACAGATTCTCCAGAGCTGACTCACACCTTGTTAACAGAGGGAGAGGAAAGAGCCCAGGAGCAGTGGATGGCCAAGAGCCCCTGCCAGCTACTCCCTGGTTGAATCCAGGTTGCCACTGCTCTCATCTTTGGCCACAGTTAGGGGGTTGGAAAAATTAATGAGAAAACAACAGGGAACAGACAACGTACAAACCATAAATACACGCACAAGAGCTCCATAAGCCCAAGCATTTGTGCCCCTTCTTGCCAGCTTCTGAACTCTCTGGTAGCTTGGGAGCAATTCCTGTTCCAACATGCTGAGCTGGAAGTTACTGCTGCCAGTTACCTGCACGTAGGAAAGGTGTTTCCGGCAATCTTGCTGAGAAGCCCCTGAGGCCAGGTTAACAATTTGACTATTCCCAAAGATATTCAGGCTCTCAGAACAAGGCCAAAAATATCTTTTCTTTTAATCATTTTTCTTCTTTTTCTCGTCACCCCAAGGAAAAGAGCTAACAAAAGCTTTCTGCAACTAGGAAAGACCAAACTGCAACACTGTAGCTATGCCCAGAGTGTCACAATTGCAATAGCTTCAAACTTTTTGAGAGACCTGATGAAGGAAATCAGTAAAGATGAGGGGACAATATGAATGCTATTTTCCCCCTCTTTAACATTTCCAACACTCAACTTGATTCTGCATTGAGATCAGAAGTACCTCCTCCCCCAGTCCTCCCAGTTCATGAATGCCTACCAGTTGAAGTTTGGATCTGCTCACACACATGAATGTCCAAAATATTAAAAACTCAGTGTGGCCCTAGGAAAGAAAAATGGGAGTGACAGCTGCTCCAAAGGAAAAAGAATGCTTGACATAATGCACTGTTCACCCCAGAACCTGGTTTCTGAGTATTTCAGAACTTAATTTGATTTTTCTCCCAAGAAACCCTAAGGGATTTTCTATGTATTTGGAGGGGAGAAGGGAAGGCAAGTAAAAATGTAAGGACTTATGCACAAGAGGAGTGCTAAAAGCAGTCTTAATTTCCATCTTTATCCATGAGGGAACCTAAGATTAAGGGCAAGTCCTGCAAGTATCATTCATTTCACTAATGACACTTCACTGTTTAGAGGCCTCAGGAAAGCAATGAGAGTCTTTCTTACTGACATTCGGTTACTGACCGGCAAAATCACAGCCAAGACCAGAGGTAGCATAAGACCCTGTGAATTAAGGCAAGACTACATTAATTTAAGTTCAGAAGCATGAGAAACCAATTTTTGCACCCAAAAAAATGTCTCCAAGAACTGAAATTACAATACCTCTCACTTTCCAATGCAGAGAAGCTGAAACCTGTTTTTAATCTCATCAGTTCCTTCCCACACACCAACATCAAGTAAACTCGACAGCAGTATGTACTTGCTATAGCTAAATATACCAGCAATATTCGAGAACATAATTTGCAACCCTGCGAACACATGTTCGGAAAAGATGGCAGTTTGCTGGGCTTTTATGTAACGCAAATTTAAATAGAAGAAACAGCACCTGCCATTTTCTTCAATTAACATTTTCTTAAATTGCCTCGGTTGTAGGCAACTTAATTTCTCTAAGCCTGCCGCTGCGCTTCCAAAGCGATTCCACGAATAAATCGGATACAATTTATACCTACCAAGAATCCTCTCGGACAGAACAGCAGCGGTGTTAGCTGCTCCGGGGCCAGGCAAGCCCCGTCCCCAGCACTCGGTGTCTGCAGTGACAGAGGGACGGGGCGCGCCCTTCCCCGCGGTACCGGCGCCCACCGAGCGCGGCTCCGCCGGGGCGCGGCCGCCACCGCGCCGCATCGGGCAGCGCCGAGGCAGCCCCGGGCGGACGGCGGCGGCTTCCCCGCAGCCCCCCGGGCCCGCAGCCAGGGGAGGGGCGGCCGCCACCATCTTGTCAGCCGCGTCCCCGGGCACAAAGGGAGGGCGAGAAACCCCCCGCCCCCGGGACCGAGCCGGCGTCCCCAGCCCCGACTCACCTCCAGGCGCAGGGAAGCACCGCAGCCCCGCAGGAACTCGCGGATGTTGCTCAGGCACTCGCCCTCCGTCCGCGGCTCCGGGTACACCTGCAAGAGAAGAGGCGGGCGGCTCAGCGCGGGGAGGAGATGGCACCGCACCGCACCGGAGCGGAGCGGCGTCCCTCACGCCGCCGCTCCCCTCACCTCCCGCTCCCTCCGCAGGCAGCGGCGCCGATCGCTCCCACTGGCGGCTTTGAACCGGGAAGTAAACACGGAGCACAGGAAATGGCGTGCGAGGGCGGGGGGCGGCGGGCAGGAGCGCGGGCAGGGGTGCCCCGGCCAGGCGCGGTCGCGGGCGGCTCTGCCCCGGCGGGGCGGGCGGAGGGAGAGGAGGGAGGGACGGAGGGAGGGACGGGCGGAGGGACGTCGGAGGGAGGGAGGCGCGGCCGCGCTCGGCCCTCCCCAGCCCCGCCCCGCCCCGGCCGCGGGCGGGAGCGGCCGTGGGAGCGGCTCCGGGCTTCGCCGCACCGTACCGTGCTTCTGAATTGGTCAAACTGCTGCTACACGGACCCCAGCGCCGTGACGGGTTTGGCTGGAGGGAGAAGCGGCCCGGGGACAGCCCGGGGACAGCCCCTCCTCGGGACTAGCAGTGACCGCCCACACGGCACAACGCTCACGCCGCGGGTGGGCCGTGTCGCCAGCGGGGCTCGGCGGTGCCCTCGTTCTGACTCCGATCCACCCTCGGGTATCGGTTTTCTAACGAGGAAATACATCAGGAATGCTACCGAGACCTCCGCGGAAAATACCAGCACCGGGAGTTAATAATCTACCAATTCCAGGGTCTGATGATAAACACCTTTATCTGTGGTTTATTAAACAGCCCCTTCCTACCCCAGAAGAAAAACAACTTCGCAAAGAGGAAAACCTTCACTGAATCTAAGATAGTTTTCGTCAAAGCAGTCTCTGCAGCTGCATTCACAATGCCTTCAGCTCAACCCCAAAAGCAAAGTGTAGCCCTTCCACGGAAAAGCAGCCTGCCCCAAGAGCTTCAGGGACATGGCTTAACTTATCACAGCTTAACTAAATTCTGTGTGCACATTAGCATCGTTTCACAATAAATTCATTGATTTCTGTGAAGTAGTTTAGCAAACAAATCATTGCCCAAACTGGACACCTCGTTCTGTCAGAAGGGGAAAGCCTAGCACAGAAGTGCACTGGCAAGTCACTGGAAACCAAGGTGTTGCAACACACAGTGTCATGGCCTTTGATCATGCATTACACTCAGAGGAGGTTTTGTTAAACACACATGTGTGTCAAGGTTACATAAACTCACAGCATAATCCACCTGCACAGCACTGGGAACTTCACATAACGTTGACTCCAAACATTCTGTCAGGCTGAAACCAAGGTAGTGCCTTCCAACATGATTATAAGATATTAAAGATATCTCTGACCCTATGATACCACAAATATTAACAAATGTGGCAGCATGACAGGGTGAATCTGGCACGAAGAAATTTAAAATACAGGTCACTATCATTTTCTAAACAAAATTCAGATGAGTTTTAAATTAAAGCCACTAGTCTGTAATACAAGGAATTTGGTAACGATATGAGTAGAAGAATCTTCCTTTCTTCAAGGAAAGCACACATACACACACCCCTCCAAACTCCTCAAATTGTTTGGGACTACAGCAAATCACTGTGGCTTAAGAATGACTCTTTACTACACAAAAACATAAAGGGAATCCTAAAGAAGTCTTACAGAAGTACTACAGCCCAAAAGATAAATTCAGTAAGTCTGAAGGACACAAGGGGTGAGAGAGCCCTCCTGAGAACACCGCGACCTGCATGTCTCTTGCTTGAAATACTTTTTGATTACTCTATTATTTTATTTCTTAATTCTAGTAGGAAATCTAAAGCTGTAATGCTAACATCCCTTGTTAGAATAAGATGCTGGGATTTTTTTCAATATTGATGCTGTCTCCTATATGTTCTTAATATTCACACAACAAGGATATAGTTGCAATTAATAACTGTTTTATCTTAAACTGTTTGCATAAGAACTGGGGTTTATCTCCTTTTACACGTGCTACTTCATTGTCTCTTTTTTGTACCCACCATTTTCTTTTATATCTACTTTGTTCATCAAGGCCTCTTCATTCTGAGAAGCCTTAACATTACTTCTGCTCTTCAAACACAAATAACTTCTCCCAAGAAATCACAGTAAATCCAGGTTTCTCTTAAAAGAAGCAAATGTCTTGTCTCATAACGTAAATCTATATTAATACAAAATGTCCCAAAGTCTCCAACGCATTAAACTCAGTAATTCTAAGAAACCCAGATGTGTGTACTACCACATCATAAGAGGCTGCACATAATTAATAAAAGACTAAACAATAACTGGAAAGAGGCCAAAAAAAAGGGTTGGGGGGAAGAAAGAGGAGAGGGTAAGGAGAGACACGATTAGAGAAAGGCAAAAACTTTCAATTGAAGATTAACAAAACAACAAGGAAAGAAAACTCAAACCCTGCAAATTGTTCCCTGTCAGGTCTGGAAGTTTAAAATACATGCTAAATACATCACTGAGACCTTAGCCCCACCAGCACTCTAATGCATGTTTCCAGTTAAAAATCATTTTCCTCAAAACAATAAAATAAGTTACAGTAAATCTTTAGAAATGTCATTTCTTCCTTCAAAGCAAGGGAAAATACTTTGGAGTGATGAAAGAAGCAGGGTACATTTTCTCAGCTCTGTGGCTGCAGCAGCATTTTTATACAACAGAAGACAGAAGCATATGGGTAAATAATTTAAAAATATCTTAGCATTGGCATCCTGCTAGACATGTAAAGCATTAATGGTCCCATAAAATGAAGCAAACCTGTTATTTACCTGAAAAATCCTAATGTGATTCTGGCAACCTTCTCCTACAGACAGCTGAGAAACAGTCAGGGACCTGAAGAGCAAAATCAGCCCTGCGACAGAATGTTCAAGTGCAGTTATGTGGGCCAGGCCCATGATAAAATCACACATATGGTACATGATATCCTTTACAGCTACAGGAAGCTCAGGAGCATGACCTCTCACACAGATTGCATTTATAGCTTCACAGACTATTCAAAATGTACCAGAACATTATGCAAGCAGACCCCAGGCAGGTAAGTCCTAGTCCACCTGAGAGACAGCAAACATATTCAGAGACAAAGGATAAATAAAAGTAGGGTCGTATTCCCAAATTACTTAGCTTAATAAAAAGTGGGTTGAGTATACATAAAGCCAGTGAAATAAAGAGGTTATGTATTTTCCTCTCCAGTATTTGCTTCATCCTTTTCCTGTCACACCATTAGTTCATTAATGGAGGTTGTCTACTTCTTATATGTATACACAGCTCTTAGTACAAAGAGGCCTCAGTGTCCAACTGGAACCTCTGTGTGCTCTAGTAATACAAATAAAAAAGGTTAATAGTAATTAGAAAAGACAGAGATTCCAGAGGGGCATGACAGATTCTTAATTAGGGACCAGGGTGCCACAGTGGAATCCAAAGAGACAAGAGGAAGGTAATATGCAGAGCAGCCACTGTTTAAACCATTTCTTTGTGGTTCAGGGACAGGTTCTGATTAAGATTTAATCTCTCAGGGAGCAGTGCTAGAAACCACAGCTAGTTCAATGAGGACATTTACGTGATGCACTGTAGCTATCAAGGAGCAAAGTATATTTCCCACCATGCAGAAAAGATGGGGAACAATGTGCCATGCAAATAGATGGTACCTAGCTAAATGTTACCTCTCTTTAGATCAGTTTCAATCTATGGTTTTAAACAACATAACAAGTGAATAAAAAAGGACAATGCAGAGAGGCTGCATCAGGAAAAGGTATGACAGGTGTGGTCTTAGAAAAAAATGAAAAAGGCTACTACTAGTTCATTTGGACAGGGAAATTATATGAAGAAAATAAGCAAGGAATGTGTATAATAATGAATTTAAAAACAAAAAAAGAAAAAAAAAACCCCAAGCAAACACACAATCCTTTGATTGCAATCTCAAGTACACATGAGACATTAATAATAAAAAGTAGGAGACATCTTCAGCTATATGTATGGGAAATCAGCTGTTTACTTGCATTCATCTGCTGAACAAGTTAACAAACTGGGTCACAGAATGAGAAGTGTACAAGGTTTTTATATAGAAACTGGAATCTACTAGATAGATGGAGTAAGAAGACAGTTCCTACAGGCAAGTTACATCAATCATTTAGCTAGCACAACATATAATAATGTAACTATGTAAGAAGACTATCCCGGTTACTAGAAAGCAGAAACTAATGTAACCTGCCTGCAAACTAGTAGCCAAGTTCAGTAGACACTTAAAAACGTCCTGTTCAGGTCTATGGCTGCTCGAGCCTCAAGTTCAAAGACTGAGCCCTTAAGTAATTTTCCCTTAAGTTTCTCCTTAGGGGGAAATCCTATTCCTCCTGCCTGGAGCTTTCTACATCAGATTCCCCTTGCAACACAAAACAGTTTTCTCTCCACGTTTCAGAGCACCTTGTACACACAGAGCATTACTGTAATCTAATCAGTAAAAATGCCACAATTGCACAATGCAGCAAAGCTAACAAAAGGGTCCTATTGATCACATTCAGTCCCACAGCAGCTGTGTCTCCCTTGCTTCCAACCCCTTTGACTGGTCAAGGGCAACTGATCTTCCAATGGGGCAAACACCTCCTGCACAAGGACTACAGGCTGGGATTTGTTGCCAGGGTTTGTGTTCAGGGATAAAAATGAGATTAAAAACATCATGAGGAGGAAGCCTGGCCATGGTCACACCAGCTGGGTGGTGAAGCTGCAGGCAAGCTGTCCAGCAGCTCCTGCAGGTTCCTTCCCTCCCCCCTCCCAGCTGTTGCCTCCTGCCTGCACCTGCACCCATGCCCAGCAGGGCCCATCCCTTTTGGCATTCGGTTTTCCTGCTCTGTCCCAGACCATTGGCCCTCACAAACTGCACCCAGCAGGGATGGAAAAGAATGAGTAGCCACTCATAGCTCGTAGCTACGCAGGAGGACACCCTCTGCTTCTCAAGGAAGCAGGCACAGCTAGGGACCAATGGCAGGTGCAGCACTTCCTCCAGAGTCAGGGAGCAGGTGGGCTGAGAGAACTGCAGATGGAGCCCCCTGCTCCTCCCAGGACAGCAGGAGGCACAGTTGCACTTCAGAGGATCGCATCTTCCACATCTCTAAGTAAGGAGCACTCTGCAGTTGAGCCCAATCACTTAAAGGACTGCACATCGTACTGATGGCACATTAGTAGGATGCTGTAACCAAACTAAAAACACAGATCAGGATTCTCAAAGAAGTGCAGGTTTGTTTCAAAACCAGGTGTCTCGACAGAGCACCCGACCTTAGCATGATACAGTTTCTGCAGTACTGTAGCTCTTTAGCATTCACTTTTCCCATCCTATAAAACCTGAGACCCACAAACTTTTCAATAATAATCTGCACAGCAGTCAGCATGGGATAGACACCTCTATTTTGGCTTGAGGGAGCCCATGCTCTGAAAGCACAGCAGCAGGCAGTCAGACAGGCAGTCACATAGATAGTAAAAGCTAGATGCAGCAAAACACTGAAGCTCCTACAGGTCATGCACTAAAGGTACCAAAATTTTATATTTCCACAACTCACCTAGGCTCTGCATACAATACAAAGAGGAAGGAAGATGCCTTATGATATGCCCTAAAATTCTTATTTGCTGAAAAGGATACCCAGACACCAAGTTAATCAAGACACAGCAGAAGATAAAAGCAGGCATCTACTTAGTGTCCCAAACTCCGGTCATCTCCTAGACTTACAAGAGTCCTTTGAGTGTCATTTGGAAGAATTCTCTGAAAAGTGGTTCGTGTCCATTTTTTACTAACAATAGAGCATAAAGGTTCCCAAACCTCTTGCCCTTGGACACCACTATTGGTGACAGCCTCAGAAGCAGCTCTTAGATCCCATTACCTCACTCCAAAGCCATCAGTGTGACTAACCCCACATCTGACACTCCTCCACTTTACATCCTACATCCCCACACCAGTCCCTGTATTCCATCTTTCCATCTCTCCCGCCTCAGACCACACACCACCACCTTCCAAACCAGCAAATCCAGTCCCACACTTAGCCACACAAACGTAACCCACCACCTTTTCTTTACTGTCCAACAGGCCACACAACTCATCAGCCACCACTCTGTGCTCCCTCAGCCTCCACTTTGCTATGCTCTCTGAAACCAGGAGCACTTTTAGTCGGCTGAGGACTCCTCCAGCTCTTCTGATTTCTTCCTCTGCACACGTTCAGAAATGCTCCTCTGCCTGACTAGCCATCATTAACACTGACCTACATTCAAACACACAAATGTTCTGCTTTAGCTGCTTCAGTTCTTTAGTGTAACAGCCCTCAAAACCCACATTCAGATAAGTTTGCAAATGAAATGTACAGTTTGGTTAAAATGTCAGCCGGGTCCTGTGGCAGCCTTTATAAACGGAACCTTGTGCAAAAATTGGAGCTGCTTTTTTCCATTAATCTGCCCTCCAAAAATGACTGTGAAACTGATTCAGCTGTTTGAGTTCATCTTTCTAGATATGTACCTGAATTAAACAATATTCAGGAAAACAGTACATTGTTTTGAAGTAGAAGTACAGTACATTTGCCACTTCTCTTGGACCCTGATTAAATTACCTACAAGGTACATAGACTCAAGTTGCATCAGGGAAGGTTCAGGTTGGACGTTAGGAAGCTTTTCTTCACAGACAGAATGATTAAACATTGGAGTGGGCTGCCCAGGGAGGTGGTGGAGTCACCCTCCTTGGAAGTGTTTAAGAAAAGACTGGATAGGGCACTTAATGCTAAGGTCTAGTTAACAAAGTGGTGTTCAGTCAAAGACTCGATGATCTCAGAGGGATTTTTCAACCTAATTGATTCTGTGATTTTGTGGAAGTCTATAAACTGACTCCCATGAAGCAGGCTTTAACCCAGCCCTAAGATTCAAACATGGTAGTCTAAGAGCACCAGTGCAGTCTGTACAGTACTTTTGTTTTCTCAAGTTTCAAGTTTTTGTATGAAATATAAAGTTTCAAAACTTTATATTTCATACAGCAAACATAGGTTGACACAGCATTAAGAAAATGAGAATGCCATGCACATAAAACTTACAATCTGCCTTTGCAACTGCTATTAGGATCCTTGCAGGCCCCCCTGCTGTGACCTGAACTAGGCAGGAGTCCTACCAGAGCACATGCACAGGAGTGTGCCTGAAGGATGTGATATATACACATAAGAGAGTCTGGTTGCAGCTGCAGCAGTAATCTGCTTTCCCTGCTCTCCTAAAAGCTAAGAACTAATATTCCTAATTCCTGTGGTTTTGCTTGTTTTCTTGCTGTTTTAAAGAAAAAGAGGAAATCAGCTAGCGTGCAAGTGACCCCAATCCCAAGCAGCATCATCAGCCTCAGGCTGCAGAGCTCCAGGGGTGCCAGCATTGAGCATCCACAGCAAGATGTGTATTTCCCTGAAGTCAGCTTGTGAAGAAAGCCTGGTGAAGTGCAGCTCCAGGTGTGGGCTTGGCAGGAGCTGAACCAAAGAGATTCCCCTGTGAAGGAAGGCTGGTGGGGAAGGCTTTTGCACCCCTTGTTACATAAACCCTGCAGAGCAGGGTTTCCTGCGTTTCCTGTGGAGCATCACTGTTTTGATGCAGCACAAGCTCAGGCTTCAGGAGTCCAATCACTCAGGGTTTGTTTACACTGGGAGAGCTCTGCTGCTAGATATGCTGGCATCGCTCCTCAGTGTGGATGTAACATATGCCAGAGAGGGAATTCCTCTGCCAGTCTAACAGTACCACTTCCCCCAGTGACATTAACAAAGCCAACAAAACCATTTCTCTGACAGCACAGCTGCACCAGTGAGGGGTATATGATTTTTACTGCTTTCCCCCACACCCCACCCCATGAAAATATTCCATAGGACTACCAAAGCCCTACGGAAGGGATGGATTCTCTTCTGGGCAAGCTGCCAACATCAGCCAATAGCACTCACTGCAGAGCAGGAAAATGGAGACCCGTATTAAATGCACTTAGACCCAAGCAGTGTTTCATCGGCCAAGGAGGGACAGGGGCCTCTGCCCACAGGGTGTCATGATCCCTGATGAGGGGCAGCACAAAGGAAACTTCTTGCAGATGCAGCCAGCCACCCCTGCTCAACTCCCCACCACGATTACAGTGCTGAGGCACTGAAACAAGTTGCCCAGATAAGTCACAGATGCCTCATCCCTGGAAGTGTTCAAAGCCAGGCCAGATGGGTTTTGAGCAACCTGTCTAGTGGAAGGTGTCCCATGGCAGGGGTGTTGGAACTAGATGATCTTTAAGGTCCCTTCCAACCCAAACCATTCTATGGTTCTATGACTGTGGTGGTGGGTAATGACAGCAACCACATCATGCTGAGAGATGTGGAGAGGAAATGGCTTTGATCTAGGCAGCAAAGTGAGGGAGAGAGCAGAAGTGTCACACTGGCTGAGGATCAGGGAGTAAAGCTCAGCCAGCCAAGGTGCAAGACACTGCTTCCATTCTGCCAGCTCACAATATTTTTTTCAAGCCCTGTCATGCTTGAAATGTTTTAAGGTTCCAGCTCTTCAAATCACAGCCACTGGATAACAACTAATTTAAATTGTTATTTAAGGAAGATGTATATTTAATTCCTCTCAGTGATTCACAGCCGGATTTTAATAATATATATGCATATTATATATAATATATAAAAATATATATGTGTGTATGTATAAATACACTTACATACAAACCTAGTCTGCAAACTTCAATTTGAAAGCCAGACTTCCAGTTTTCTAAGGCTGGAATTACAATCTTAAACGTTTTCAGCTGAACAATGTGGTGCCGTCAGCCACTAGCATGCAGTGTAACCAGAGGGGAGCGTGCTGGTGGCATCCCCACAGTTCCTCCTTTTCTCCACACACACACAGCATTTGGAGGATAGCCTGGGTAGCAGTAGGACACCTGAGGGCTAAAGAATCACTTTTTCTGTTGTCCATATTATGTACAGGCATAGAAAGAATGTATATAAAACTGTGGAAAAGACATTAATGAGAGTAAGACCAGCCCAACTACATTATTTTTCCATGTTTTCTCACAAAAAAACATTTAATCACCAACAGTTTCCTTAATTGCCCCCTCTTCTCAGGATCTGGCACACCCTTACTTAACTCAGTCTAGATCTTTGTGCATTGACAGGATCAGGTTTTCAAGGAAAAAAGCAGTGCACATAGATACAAGTCCTCTTCTTCCTCAATGAGCACAGGCAGACCATATTTCTTTGGATGATATCCCAGTCACCAGAATTACAGAGCCAGTACATGGACAGGAAAAGCGAGGGCACTCTCCTTCAAAGCATCCATGCACCCTGCTCTCACAAGGCAATAGGATAACACAGTCAATGACAGATCTGTAACAGGACCAAAAAACCCTACAAAGCCCACAGTATCACTAATGAAAGCAGCATGTATTCAGGAAAAAGGCACTCTAATGTCTTTGCTTGGGATGACTTTTCCCCAGGCCCTTGGCTGGTCCTTGCAGTGCTTCCAGCCTGGAGCAGCAGCATTCCTACACACCCTGGTGATCCCCGAGCCCGCAGCCACGGCAGGCACACCTGTCCAGCACGGATTATTCCTGCCAGCAGCACAATAATCTCCCTGGGAGGACTGCTGCTGAAGGAAGAGAGCATATGCACATTAAAATGCAGATTTTGCTTCCTGCCTCCCAGGTCTAGTCCTGTGATGTCCTGCTGCTGCTGCTACAATCCCAGAACCACAATCCCTTCCCAACAGACCTCAGTGAGCAAAGGCAGGACAGCCTTTGGAGTCAGCCAGGCAGACCCCACAGCCTCACCAAGGCTTCGGGGTGAGAACATCCTGCCAGAAGAACTTCCAAAATGTAGGTTGCTTGGGGCCAAGTAGTACCTGGAAATTTCAGCCTTAGGAGTAGTGTCTGCAGTGCTGGTGGGATGTTCTCAAGCTCTGTCTGGGCTCCACATTCAGCTCACAGCCAGAGTTGCACCCTCTGCAAATACACTGGGCTACAAAAATCATCACTTGTTATTAACTCTGGGTCCAAAACACCTTTCTTTTCTTCTTTCTTTGCAACACATGAAATATCATGTGTCACACCTTGTCACAACGGGAGAGAAGTATATTTAGCCCTAATATTTACTTGTGAAATCAGAGATTACTGAGCGTAAATCACCCTTTGCCCGAGCCATAGGCACACAAGCTCTTCATGGGCACAGGGCTGGGGACACGGCTGCCATATGTGGCACCCCAAACCCTCCTTTTAAATACTCTCAGTGCTTGTGCTCATGCACAACAATTCATTTGCCTTGTGAATCACAAAGGGTTAATTTATTCCTAAATTACAATTTGGAATGCCTCATTTAGCCAAAGACCTATAAAAGACTCATACAGATGTATGAGGTATTTGTACAAAGATCTTAATCTTCGCTGCCATCAGTCCTGGCACTATCCCAATTAATAACCAAATTAATGTCAACGCCAGTACCCAATCCTCCACAGGGAACAGGAATGACGTTTCCTTTCAGCCATGCACCAAGTCTCATCCAGCAAGAGAGCGAGCTGGATGTGTTTTCCCGGGGCTCTGTTGCCCCGTGCCGTCCGTCTCCCACCTCAGCGAGGCGGGAGCGGCGGGAAGAAGCGGCTGTGTTTTGGATCAGCCTCCCACGCACGGAGAGCAGCTCCCGGCTCCTTCAGTCCCACGCTCAGGGGAATGGCTCAGGATGGGCCATTCCACGGAGGGAGCCGCACACCCAGCAGCTGCTCATCCCCGGCCGTGCCTGCAAAGCCCCGAACCAGCTGCTGGGTGCCGTCCGGGAGCCCTGACGGGAGAGGGGGAGGCACCACGGGGTGTCAAATGGCTGCTGCATCGCATTCCCCGGTGCGTCCTCTCTGCGTTTTACCCAAAAAGAACAAAGCTGTCCTCAAGACGATGCTTTCTGTTGAACAGCTGAGCAAAAATAAAAGTACAAACAAAACTTAATGGAGCGCGAAGCCTCATACGACGAGGAAAATTCCCGCTCCAATTCTGATCTCTGTTTACAACGTTGAAAGTGGGTCAAACTGGTCTGCGATGGAGGAATCTGTTTGGAAAATGATCTCTGAGGGGAAAAGCATCTAAGCGGCAGACAAGTGCACTGCAATGCTTCCACGGGGATCCCTTCCTGCCATCAAAGTAATTCAGTTTTACCACACAAGGTTGAAATCCTCTTACTTGAAATTATGGGGTTTTTATTCAAATTACTTAAATTCAGCAGTTCCCTATCTTTTGGAGCAAATCAACTAACCACGTTTCAGCACAGATATCCATGCTTTAAAAAAACTAAGACATAGCTGGNTTTTTTTTAAATAATTGCCCTCACTTTTGTTCATTTCCTGTGTTCAGGACAAGGTTGTTGTGCAGTACGATCACACTGCCTAACCCAACTATTTTGTTTTACCCCTGTCACGGTCTCTTTCAAAATGCAAAGGAATGATTATGACATTAAATGTGAGCCCAAAAATAAGAAACAGTCTGAACAACATTACTTTCCAAGGTATTTTCATCCTGACTTACAGAAATCTAGTATAGAACTTAATATCTGTCTTTTCCTTTTCAAGACAGAAAATGATAGTAATGTAAACAAATTCAGCCAAAACTTCCTGGCAAGAAGCTCTGTAGATTGTTCTGTGCAATGCTGGTACACAAATACACAGCAATCTAAAGAAAGAATATAGTAACACGCCCTGAAACCCACTAATTTGTTCTATCGACTTATGAAAATTCTGTTCCTTGACCTTCAAGTGCTTGATTCCTTTTATGGTTGCACAATCTTTATTTATTAAAAATCTCCTACTAATTACTCTCAGGGTACCCAGAGGCTTTAAAAAGCACAAAATGCCAAAAAAAATTATTACTACATTCCTGCATATATTGCATCCTCTTTCTAATCTGTTTTTGAAAGAAAGAAATACATTTATAGCATTTTCTAGAAAACATCTTTAAAAGCACCCCAAGCTGATAAACATTCCTTCATATTTATAATTTGTAATTTTTTAAATGTTCTTTGGCTTTAGCTACTATTTTGTATTTACAGAAAAATGAGCTCTGTGAGTCTTCAAAGTGTCTGCTAATGTCAGATATTTATAGAAAGTTATGATCTCAAATGATTTTAAGAACTGAATCAGCCTACATCTGTGGGACATCCTTGCATCTTTTAAACTTCAAAAATGTCCAGTTTTAACTGGAGACTTTCAGCAAAAATAAGGAATAAAAAGGCTCATCTTCTAAATGTACTAGGTATAAAAAAAAGTAACAAACACTAGTCACCAAAAAGACTTGGAAAAAATACCATGGCACAGGAAAGGATGTAAATTTTTATGTTTACTAACAAACAAAGAAAAAGAACAAAGTAACATGGAAACAGCTCAGACATAACATAGATGTGAACGTGAAAGAGTTATGGGGTATAAATTCTGAGCCTACAGAAAAAGAATATTTACAAAGTTAGATGGAAAAATGAGTTTGTGAGTCTCTCAGACACATTTATGAATTAGAAAGTGCTTTGTGGATGGCCCATGGAAATAAGTACAGTTACCCTTATAAAACCAAAGATCCCCCCCAAAAAAATTTAAAAGGGCTATTTCTTCCCAGACTTACAACTGACTCAGAGCCAGAGGAGCCACACAGGGTGAGCAGGGATGCCCAGGGCGGCCGCCCGTCCCAGCACCCTGCTGGACGCGGGGCGAGCTCGGGGAGGTGGGAGGCTGCGAGGTGCCGGCGTTCCTCCCGCCCTGGCTGCCCTCCCAGGGCACAGAGCCGCTGCAAACCCCGCTGCAAACCCCCTGCTGCACCACCAGCCCCACTGACAGCCCCACCGAGAGCTCCCTGCACCCAGGCTGGCGGCAGGGGTGGCTGCGGGGAGCTGTGCGCCTCTGCAAAGCCTCCTCTGCATGTGGGTGCTGTGCAGGGACCCCCAGCCGAACGGGAGAGGTGTTTGCTCCTCTGAGATGAACAGAGAGCCTTTCATTCAATAACCAAGCTGTCCCCAGCTGTACTGTAACAGAAAAGCACACAGAATCGGGAAACACTATTTTAACACTTATTTCTGTTATGCTTTTTTGTTTGTTTTGTTTTTTGGTAGAGCCTCTTTCCCAGATTGAGTGCAGGACCCCATTGACATCTACACAAAGGGGAGAGACCTTTTCTGCCCTAAAGCTCAGAATCCAAAGTCCAGGAGGCACTCAGGGAGTGTGCCTGGAGCAGCAGCGTGGGACAGGCTGCCAAAACTCTCCTTGGGCTTGGTGCCACCAGGCAAAAGAGCCTGGGGACAAGGAGGCATGGGTGGAGCCTGTAATAGCCAGTGGATAGTTATGTGGAGGAGCCCCAGCCCCACGTCACAAGTGTCACCCCGGATGGCAGAACAGGACATTTACCTGCTCCAAAGCCCCACTTCGCAGCCCAGTGCACTGCACAACAGTTTGCACCTCATGTATCACCTCCACAAAGCTGCAGCCCCTTGGGAGCAGGGACTTCAGCTCTATTGCCTGAACAGTCACTTAGGGGAAAATAGCGGCAGGGAAAGTTGGCAGCAGCAGTGGCAGGGGCTTCAGCTGTCCCAGCTAGCCCTACTGGCCACCACGGTGGTCCCTGAGTTACCCACACTCAGACAGCCACCGACACACTGTGACTGCTCTCATCACTTCCATTGCCCACCAATAGCCCTGAGGGCTCCCCTGAGGTTTCCATGTTCCCATACCCCCTCCTAATGTACCTGTGAATTGGGGAGGCAGGAATGATCTACTACATCTGCAGAATGGGACTCCAGTCCAGAGCCAAGAGCTCCACGCTACAGTACAACACAAAACACTAACAACCCCAGTGGGTGGCAAACTGAAGAACCGAAAGGGGACAGCCCAGCCCAGTGTCCTCCGGAGCTCAAGGCACCGGTTTCAACTTTGTGGGTCTGAGAACTACTTGAAACCGAGCCACAAAAGGTAACAAAAGCCCACTGTCAGCAGGCTCCAACGAGTGGAGTGCTCTGCCAACTGCAAAAGGTGAAAAATACGGTGTTATTTTCAAGCAAGGAGTCATCCCATCATCATAGCAGATGACCTTCATCAATCTTGTCTTCACTACCTTAGACTGGTACACGAGGAAAGTTTTTTGTCAATATGTGGATCTCTGCGTGCGCTGCGTTACTAAAAATCAGGTGAGACAACGTTACTGTCCCAAGTTTTGATGCACACCCAAACCCCTCTCCCTCTGGCTGAGCTACGACGGGAATTATGTATGCACACAGAACACGTAAAAGTTACCTGACAGAGTACGTTTTCTTCAAACACAACGCAGACTAGAGCTGTAACGCGTTTTTTCAGCCGCCCCCAAAAAAGTATGTGTTTTTTTTCCCACGGGCTACCGAACAGTAAAGGACCCAAATAACGCTAAAACAGCCTTCAAGAAAACTAAGCATCAAACGCTAAAATGTCCTTCAGAGGCTGGAAGGGATGAGCTGAATCACCTCCCAAGCGAGGTGAGGCACCGGCTGTTCCAGCAGTTGCGTAGATAAGTTTGCAGCCGGCTCGTGGCACGCAAGAAAGGGTCCACACTCCACCCCCCAAAATGAATGCATCTCCCGTGCCCAGCCAGGACTCGGCTTTGGGGAGCGCGGCGTTCGTACAACACTTGCAGAGCAGTGGCCCCTCAGGGGGAAAGCCGCTCCAGCCCGGCCGC